>JAGKRZ010000161.1:0-50174 GCA_020002355.1 Intubia oerlemansii | reverse complement strand
CCCCGCCCTCCCTTTGACACCCCTTCTCTATCGTCTCACTTCTTCTCCTCCTCGCTCTTCTTGCTGCCAATCAGAGTGCCGTCCTTTCTTTGCAGCACCTTGGCCACCCACTGCTCCACCTCCCGCTCGGCCTCTTCGTCCGACAGGCCGCTGCCCGACCCGGCCACCGATCCTGGACGCGTGTACCGCCGCGCCAACCGCCGCAGATCGTCCATCGAGCTCAGGTCAAACGACCACGCCAGACCGCCCGTCAGCATCACAAAAAAGCTGACCACATTCAGCGTCGCCAGGTTCAGAGCCTCCACCGCCATCAGCGAGCTCTGCGGCGCCTCCTTGGTCGACTGCGCCAGCACCTCTTCCGTCGCGCCGCTCGAGGCCGTGCCCACGCCGCTCGGCGAGTAAAACTTGAGCTGCGCCGCCTTTTGCTTGCGCGCTACCGACCGTCGCGTGATCGTCGTCGACAGCATAAAGAACGCGGCGCCCGCGGCAAACAGGCTAAATTGCTTGAGCGACCGCATCGACGTGATGGATGTGTCGTTGTGCGCCGGGAGTTGCGGAGGAGGAGGAGAGGGTGGAAGTTGTGTCGGCTGTTCTAGCGCTGCCGGTTGAGATGGTGCCGCTGCATCTTGGGCAGATGGCGCAACAGGAGCAGCAGCTGCTGCTGCAGGTTTGGACTTGAAAAAGGAAAACATGGCTGGTGTGCTGGGGGCTTGTCAATTGGCCGTGTACCGGTCGTTCGTGAAGCGATTGTCGACTGCCGTGATCGCCGCTTCTCCGCAAAATGTGGAAAAGTTGCAAAAGTGTGGGGAGCCCAAATCGTGTCATGTGACACCAACGACATCGGTTTTGCGTGTTGGCAGTATGATTATTTTCTGATTATTTTTTTCTTTCCTTTTTAATTTTTATTTTCATATTCAAAGTCTGTATGTACATAGTCATCGACACTTTTATCATCTGGCTTTTCTTCCTTACTTTTTCTTTCCTCCTTTACCCTTTCCACCCTTAGCACCCTTGGCACCACCACCGCCGCCTCCTTTTCCACCACCACTACTACTGCTGCCCTTGCCGCCGGCGCCTCCTCCAGCAGCCTTTCCTGCGAATCCGCCGCCCTGCATGAGAGTCACTTTGCCGACGGGAAGGCAGTTGGACGCCTCTTCCATCTTGATACCGTTCATCAGCTCGACCTCGCGAGGCCACATACGCTCGGGGTCTCGTCCCTGAGGATCGATAATATTGGCATTGGTCCGACCGGCCTCGCCGGCCTTGCGCCAGCGCTCCAGAACGTCGCGCATCGCCCTGCCCTTCTTTGTCGGGCCGGGCTGCAGCTTGACCTTGTACTTGAGACGCGTCAGGGCCGACCAGGGCGCGCAGACGGGGATGACCTCGACCAGATCGTCGCCGGCCGCCGGACGACCAACAAGATCGGACAGAATCTCGAGGGGACACTCTTCGTCCTCTTCTTCTGCGACGGACGCTTCTTCGCCTGCCTTGCGCTTCTCCTCGTACTCGCGCATCTGCTGCAGCTGCTTCTCCTTTTGTGCACGCCGGCGCTCTTCGTAGGCAGCCGCAGCGGCCTCCTTTTCGGCCTTGGCGCGGGCTTTGGCCTCGGCCTTTTCGCGGCCGGCCGCAATGCCAATCAGACGCTCGGCGCGCATGCGGTCCTCGTCGTCTTGGTCCTTGTATTTGGCCAGCTTCTTGGCCTTGGCCTTTTGGCCACGCTTCGACTTGGGGTTGTTGCTGGTTGCGGTGGTCGTGGCCATGGAGGGAGCAGGAGACGAGGAGCGAAGCTTTCCCTTGCCCTTGGAGGGAAGGGGGGCCACGGATTCTTGGTCTTCTAGGTCTTCTTGGTCATTGTCGTCGTGGTCATCGTGGTCGTCGTCTTCCTCCTCTTCCTTCTCTTCTGTAGACGGCTGCTCTTCTGCCTTGTCCGCTTCGGACTCTGCCTTTGATTCTTCTGCCTCTTCGGCATCATTCTTTTCCTGCTTGGTCTTCGGCTCTTCCTCCTTCTCCTCCTTACCCTCTTCTACCGTTGGCTCTTCTGTAACAGCCATCTCAACCGCTCCTTCCCCATCGTCGTCCTCTTCGCCCGCTCCGACAATCTCCTCGATGGAAGTGTGGTTGGCACGACTGGCATCGCTGATTTTAAACATGAGACCGAAGCCGAGGACGCGCTGTGGCGGCGGCATGTGGTTCTTCTCGCCACGGACGTCAAAGCTGCCGGGAGGAAGAATGTCGCCGCGCGTCGTCGACTTGAAGACCTGCTTGGCCAGGACCCAGTACGCGCCCATGCCGGCCTTGGTCTCCCACGCCTCGGACGCGCAGACCGCCAGCGTGCCGGCCTGTGCCAGCGTCGCCGGCGGGATGGGCGCATCGGCCGCCGTGTCGGGCCGACGCTTGACGATAACGATGCCCGGCGCGCCGCGGATGTCGGCCAGAATGGCCACGTCGCCCGGCCGCAGATGGCGACGGTAGAGGATCTCGCTCTGGTGGGCCTCCTTGGCGCCGATGACGAGGTAGCCTTCGGACGACACGAACCACCAAAACTTTTCAAACCAGAGGGCGCGGCGGAGGCGCTGGGGCGCCGAGGGCCGGCCGGTATTCTTTTGCGCGCGCGACAGCTCGTGGGCGACCTTTTTCTCGGCATTGCGCAGCGCGAGCTCGGTCACCTCCTTGGTCTTGAGCTCCTTCTCGGCGGCCGCGCGCTTCTGGTCGTAGTAGGTGCGGGCATTGCCCCAGGCCGACAGCGCGAGCTGGACGTCGACGTCAATGGTCTTGCGGTTCTCGTCCTCGTCGGCGTCGTCGGCATTGACCTCGTACTCCTCGTCGTACGCTTCGTCCCAGCCCTCCTCGGGCTCCTCGTCGAGGCGCAGCGTGATGATGCCCTGGGCCAGGTTCATGGGCAGCCGGATGAGCGCGGCCACGGGGTTGGTGCTCTGGATGCTCTCAATGAGGCCCGACAGCACGACCCAGTCCATGCCGTCCTGGAGGCGGTCGTTGACGGCGTCGATGGCGGCCTGGACCCAGTCCTGGTTGGCCTCGATGGCAGCCGCCTTGCGCACATTGAGCTGCTGGGTCTGCTGCAGGCTCTCGATGCGCTGGGCCTGGTCGCGCTTGGTGGCCGCGAGCTTCTTGGCCGCCATGGACTCTTGGTGGTGGACCTGTTTGTTGGCGCGCAGGCCCTGCAGATGGGAGTAGAACTCGTCGGCGGCCCGGTTGAACGACTCAAAGTCTAGAATGGCATAGGCGTCTGTCTCGAACTGCTTGGGACGGAAGGGGTGGAAGTCGATGTAGTCGAGCGTCTCTGTCTCGGCTGGTTTTTCTGCCGAGGCTTCCGCCTGTTCTTCTCCCTCCACAGGTCCTTCTGCCGCCCCTTCTGCTGGCTGCTCCTTCTTCGTCTTGAGGGCAATAATGTAGCCCGGCAGCTTGGGTTCCTTCATGAGATCCTCCACCTGGGCAGCGGCATGCTGGAGAACAGCCACAAGGGCCTGCAGCCGCGCTTCGTCAGCCAGGATGTCGGCCGGCTGGGCCTGAGCAGCCCCGGTGGCATTGAATCCGTCCGCCAGCATCCAGCTGTCAATGAGCGCCTGAGAGAGTGTGGGGAAGGCGAGCGTCAGGATGCGGCTCAGGCTCTTGGCCTTTTTCTTGCGAGCCACTGGAGGTGCGCCGCCCGCTGCGCCGTCCGCGGCACCGTCCTTGGGAGCATCAGCCGCCACGGCCTCTTGGAGAACCGTCTTGACGCGGTCCACCGTGATTGCGTCGTTTTTGGTGTCGCTGTCGACAGCTGCCTTGGCGCCAATGGCATAGGGGTTGCCAACATGGAGCGTGACGTCGAGACTGCTGCTGCGGAAAGCGGCGACGGTGCGCTGCAGAGCCAGCACCTTGCTGTCGCCGTCGGTCAGCACGATATTTCCGGCCGCAAAGAACTCGAGAAAGAGACGCAGCTGGCCGTCGTTGAAGCGCAGCTCAATGACACGGTCCGATCCGACCTGTGCCACGGACGACAGGAACCGGCCATTCAGCAGCGTGCGCAGACGGCTGACAAACGCCGAGGGAGCACTGTTGGCACCGCCGCCGCCGCCGCCGCCGCCACCGCCACCGCTGCCCTGTTGAGCACCGGCCCGGGCATCGTAGGCTGTCAGGTGGCAGCGGAAGCCCGAGTCGACGACGAGCTGGTACTTGTCCTGGTTCTTGGCGAAGCGGAGGAGGACGGTGCGCGAGGCCGAGGCGGTGTGGGCCGAGGACGACGAGGACGACGGCGGGATGAGATCGTAGATGTTGGAGATGCGCGTTCCAGAGATGGTTGCATTGAGTTCATGGGCGATTGCCTGGGGGAGCGGGGGGGGGGGGGGGGGGGGGGGGGGGGGGGGCCGTGTCAGTTATGCGAGAGAGAGCAAGCGACAGAGCGAGGAAGGGGGAAGAGAGAGAGAGCCCTGTTGCTTACCCGAACGTCCAAAGACGAGAAGCGTTGCTTCATGGTGAGCGCAACGTGTTGTGCGTTGGCGAGAGGCGTTTCAAGTCATCACCAGAAAGAAGAGAAAGATGCGCAAAAGAGCTCGGAAAGTACAGCATAAATTAGTGCCTCTACGGAGTACAGTGCTGTGCGCCGTAGGTAGCAAGGCACACGACAAATGCGCTAGCAGTAGCGCGGGGGAGCGGTTCCAGTGACTGTGCCGGCGCGGCGGACGGGAGGCGGGCAGCGAAAAAAAGGGCGCCGTGAGGGGCCGTAAAAATTACGTCAGCGGGTTTACATTTTTAGGTGAATGTGGGGCACTAGAACAGGGGAGAATTCAAAGTCATCATAGAAAAGAGAGAATTTAAGGAGACTTTCAAAAAATAAACATTTCCATCACACAATCAAGAAATTAAATTGCATCGAAAGATACGCGGTAGGGCCAGACGCCAGGAAAGGAATGTAAACGCCGCAAAAGAATAAAAAGATCAAACGAGAATGAAAAGGAAAAAAAGAAAGAAAAGCAAACAGAAGACGGTGGCCCGCAATTAGTATAAAACAAAGGAAAAGAAAGAAACGACGAGAGAGGAATCAGAGATATCAAGCAGCGGAAATAGAAAAGAAAGAAAAAGAGAAGGACAGAGAGAGAAGAGAGAAAACGGCAAAGAAAAAAAGACAAAGAAAAAAAATCAAACAAGAGAGGGAATCGTACTTTTTTTTGTACACGGTTTCTGACTGGGCTTCTAGAAGCCCCTGAAATTAGACCTTTTTTTGTTTTGGTGTTTTTGTGTTTTGTCGGCAAGGGCGTCTTTCGTTTTCTTACTTTGACAGACGTTCCATCTCACGCTCGCAAGAAAGCCACCGCTTCTTGCCGACACGCAGCTCATAGTGCGGAGCGAGTTCGCTGACATCGTGCATGGCGGCCTGGATGCTGTTGCACGTTTTCGTGCGGTAAGTGTCCACTGTTATGTTAGTTGGGTCTGTTGAGCCTGGGAAAAGAGATGTATATGTAGATGGAGATGGCACTTACAGGCTTTCTGCAAAAAGATGCGGCGGCCGGCAAAGGCGCGGCTCTGCAGCCAGGCCATGCGGCAACCGAGGTCATTGAGTCGCACCTGTTTGCGCCGCAGACCCTTGCGCATCCGAGGCACAGACACTTCTGTCTCCATCGTGCCATCGTCGCCGCTGTCGATATCGCTGCTCGTCGGTGCCGACACCAGCATGGTCGTGCTCTCCGTCGACGCAGCCGCCGACTCGGCAGCGGCCGCCAGACGGAGACGGCGATGGTGTTGCCGACGGTGACGACCGCTGCTGCCGCCGCCGCCACCACCACTGCTGGCCCGGTCACTGCGCGCCGCGACCTCGTCGCCATCGGCGTCGTCCAGCCGGAAATCATCGGCCACATCGTCGAGGTCGCTGGTAAAGAAGCGTCGGCCGGTCGGACTGGGCGGTGGGCTCTCCATCTCTCGCGGGAAGAAGGAGCCCGGACAGACGGCATTGGACCGACGGAAGGAGTCGGGGATCTCGCTCGTGTCGACCATGTTGAGGGTCACGCGCACGCGCAGACGCGAGCCGCGGTCTTCGACGAGGACAAACTTGCGCTTCTTGGCCTCGGCAAGGTCGGGGAAGAGCCCATCGGGCTGGGCGACGGCGCGCTTGGTCGTGCTGTGGGCGGTGGCCACGGACGACGACATGGGCGGCAGGGGCGTGCTGCTGGGATAGCCGCCGTAGGGACTAAACACATGCGTCGGGCGAGAGTCGGAGGACAGGCTGGGCAGCGGCTGTTGCGCCTGCTGTTGCTGGGCCTGGTGGTGGTGATGGTGGGCGTCGTCGACATACGAGTCGTCATCTATCATGTTATGTTAGCAAAGACAGTGTCGCAAGGGTGAGGAAGGGGCCCCATGTAAAAGATACGATAAAAGGATGACAAGGATGACAAGGATGACGATCGTGAACAGATGACAGAACAATGACAGAACAATGACGAGATGATGACGACAAAACAAACAATCAGAGACGGCAAGAATTACACACAGTGATGCACTTTGCATCAACATCAAACGTCGCATGTCCAGCAGAGAGACAAGGGCATCGATGATGTGGGGAGGGGTGGAGGAGGGTGTGTGGACAAAAAAAGCAAAGAAAGTAGACCAGGCAGATGCAAGAAGATGCGAGATGGTGGGTAGACACGACTAGGATCCACGACAAGTGACAAGAGAGAACGAGAGCGAGAGAGAGACAAGGGAAGGGGGTCAAGGATGGGGGCCCAAGACGGGGGGGGGGCCAAGACACGCCAAAGCAGGCCAAGGGACCCAACCCAATGTCAAGGGCAAATCAACACGGGACGATGACTGGTCGGCCCGCGCACGCCCGCGCAGGGCCCGCGACAAGGGGGGGTGGCTGACGACAAAAAGACAAGGATGGTCAAAAAGCGATGCCACTGATGTAACTGGCGGAAAAAGGTACGAGCAAACAAGTTGGTGGGGGCGCAGGGCCCCATGGGTGCATGGGAACTCATGCACACACTGCACAGACTGCATAGAGAGGGTGGACTCGGCAGACTGCAGAGACGACAAGGGAGGGTGGGCATTGGACGGTATGGAACGGGCATGGGGACTTGCATGGACTGCATGCAACCGGATGGAGAGAGGAGGGCAGGGTAAACAAACAGAAACGTCCAAAAACAGAGTCGAGAGACTGCCAAAAAAAGTCTAATCCACTGGAAAAAAACACAGAGAAAGGGTTCTCTGAGCAGGGGTGGCAAAAGAAAAAAGAAAAACGAAAAGAAAAAGAAACAGGTAAAAGAGACTTATGCAGCCTCCCGTTTTTGTTTTCTTTTTCTTTTCTTCCTCTTTCTTCTTTCTTCGCAGGACAACTTGACAGTACACTTGCTTCTTTTTTTGGTGCAGGACGCGCAAAAGACATAAAATGAGCAAAAAAAACAACAACAATTCTTTCTGTTTGTGGGTCATGGGACAGGACGTGAGGAAATAAAGAGACACCAGTTCTCTTATCCTCTCCCCCGTCCATTTTCTGTCCAAGAACCCAAAAGGAGCGCAAAGCATATGAAAAAGGAAGAAACCAGTAAAAAAAGACGAAAAACAAACAAGACCAGAGATCCGAGTAAAAAAAAAAAATACAGACGGACCAGGAAAAATCAAAAAAGTGTGAGAGAGAGAGAGAGATTGTCTCCATGCCCACCAGCCTCTCCTATCCCTCGTGTGCCGTAAATCTCCCAACGGCACACGTGCCAAGTAAACCCGTTCTGCCCAGAACACAAGGAAAGAAAAGGAAACGGTTGACGGGAAACGAGACAGGAAAAAAAAGGAAACCAGAGAGTATGATACAGATCAAGGAGATGACGGCAGATGACACAAGAGGACAAGAGAGATTGAGAGAGAAAAAGGGGCGGGGAGTGCAAACCAAAAAAGAGGAATTCAAAACAAGAAATAGGAGAGAGAGAAGAGATGTAAAGGAAAAAAGAAAATAGGACGGAGGATGGGGGAAGAGGGAGAGAGAGAGAGGAGAGGGAGGAGAAAAAGGAGACAGAAAGGTATATATATATCAAAGGGGCGAAGGAGTTTTGGGCAAATAAGTAAATGAAAAAAAAAAAAACGAAAAAGGTATCAGAAGGGAAATAAGAAAAAAAAACGTCGTGCCATGAGTTCATTGAAAAGAAGGCAGAGGGCAAAAATAAAAAGGAATGTAGGAAACAAAAAAAGGATAATAGTGCAAGGGGGAAAACAATAAACCAATGTAGGAAAGAAAAGAGTAGAAACGAGGGGGCAGGAAAAAAAGAAGAGACAATATTGCCATTCTTTCTTTTTTCTTCCCCCCTTTTTCAACCTTTTTCTCTTTACATGGTGTGAAACATACCAACTTCGTCCTGACCGCCAGCGGTCGTGCCGTCAGGATGGTGGTGGTGGCCCATGGAGAGGCCGTGCAGAGGCTTACCCAGTGAAGGCAGCGATGGCTGCTGAGGAGGACCGGCCAAGAGGCCGACCGAGGTTTGCGAGCTGACGGAGCCGTTGACGTTGGCGCCCATACCGGCCGCAGCAGCAGCCGCAGCAGCAGCAGCGGCGGCAGCCGACGAGGCCGAGGTGGCTGATGCAGCGCTGGACGCTTTGCGCGTGCCCATCTTGGCCATGCGGCGCACGCGACGGCTGCGCAGGCGGGGGTCCTGGTTGCTGTTGCGCCACGAGTCGACGGCGCGCTGGATGAGGCCGCGCTTGCCGCGGAGGGCCGGGTTGAGCTGCGCGAGGGCCCAGCCGACCGTGTTGCACTCGCTCTCGTACTGCAGCCGGTTGCCGCGGTACTGGTCGCGGGGGCAGCAGGCGCGCGGGTAGACGCAGTTGTCGTGCTTAAAGTCGGCCGGCAGGTCGTCGGTCGATACCGACTCGACATCGCACCGGATCGTGTACTCCATCTTGACGCGGTCGCGCGAGTACTCAAAGGCAATCCACTGCACGCCGTTCTGGTCCTGGCGCACCACCAGCGGCGTCGTCGCCGGGATCGGGCCCGGCGCCGCATTCGCCACCACCGACGATCCTGCGCTGCCCGTCGGCGCGCCCGTCGACGACATCGGGCTGGCACCGTTTTGCGGGCCGCCACCGCCGTGGTGAGGAGGAGCACCGCCCGCGCTACCGGGCTGTGCCTGCTGCGACCCAGGGTGCGCCGACTGCGACGGGTGCTGCGGCTGCGGCTGTTGGCTGTGCTGGCTGTGGTGGGGGTGTTGTGAGTGCTGGGGGTGCTGCTGAGGGTGCTGAGAGTGTTGCGGGTGTTGCGGGTGTTGTTGCTGGTGGTGCGGCGGCGGAGGCGGCGGCTGGTGCATGTGCAGGCCTTGTGCCTGCATGCTCTGCGTCGTGGTCAGCTGGCCCATGGACAGCGGCGAAGGTGCGCTTGCCGGCGCAGGTTGTCGCGACAGTTGCGGCGTCAAGCTGTTGAGCTCCATCTTTGTGTGGCGCGGGCTGCTGGCCATGCCGGGGCCGCCAGGGCCGGTGCTGTGAGGGCCCGGGTGCTGGGCCATCTGGTGCGGCACGGGAGACGGCGCGCCGTGGGACATCATCATGCCGGGCTGCGAGCCCATCGACTGGTGCGGCGGCGCGGCATGGTGGCCATAGGGCGAGGGGGCGGCGGTGGGCGGCATGTGCTGGTACTGTTGGTGCTGGCCATAGTACATGGGCTGCTGGTGCATCGGCGGCGGCGGCTGGGCGTACATGTTGCGCTGCTGGTCGTGGCCGCCCGTCGAGTTGACGGATGCTGGTGAGTTGGATTGCGGCGTGTGGTAGGAGATGGGCGGGTAGGGAGGTCGCGACATGGTAGCGGCCATCATGTCTGGAGAGTTAGCAAAGAGAGGCGGAAACATGTCGAGGGAAAATCAAATACACAAAATGTTTTGGATTCAAAAGAAAAGCCAAAGGGAGTTGATGTACCTGCAGAATACCCGCTTGTCGCAACGGGCGCGTTGTAAGAGCTGGGCTGGTAGGAGTTGTAGATGTCGGGGAGGTGATGGCTGCTGGGTGAAGGGCCCTGCTGCTGCTGCTGCTGGTAAGCCGGGGGGATGTGATGCGACGCGTAGGGAGACGGCAGCTGCGACGGATGTTGTAGAGGATGCTGGGAAGACTGTGTCTGTGGACTACCAGGATGTTGGTGGTTGTGCTGCGGTTGGCTGTCCTGCGGTTGCGGCTGGTGCTGGTGCTGTTGATGGACGATGCTTGGCGGACGAGGAGGGCCTTGACCCTGGCTGGGATGGTGCTGGGGAGGGCTCTGGCTGTGCTGCATGTAGAAGAAGGTCAGAGAAGACGATTCTCTTAAGGGGGCGGTAAAAAAAAGGGGGAAGAATTATGAGAGAAAAGGCGACAAGAAAGTTTAAGTCGACGATTGGGAAAGGATGGGAAATCAAGGGAAAGCCAGAAGAGCAAGTGACCAAAAAAGCGATCCAAGAATTTCAAGTTCAAGATACAACAGAAGAGAAAAAACAACGAGACCAATTCCAAAAGAGAATAAGAAAGTAAGAAATCAAGAAATCAAGAAATCAGAGCGCATAAAAAAAAAGAATAAAGAAAATACGGGAAATCGCAACTACGGAGTAGACGCGAGAAAAGGAGATGAAGAAATATAAAAGTGGGTAACACGCTGCTCGCACAGCGGGGGGCGCGCCTTATTTGGGACAGCGCGAGTAGTGGTTTAATGATGACCGGGGTGTGTGGATGGGCTAGTGTTTTGGAAAGATATAACCGGGGTAAAGGTGAAGGCGGAATAGGGGAAGCCAGAAAAAAGAAGAGTGCGAGGAGGGTAAGGAGACGTGACAAATGGAAAGAAGAGAATCAGATCGGAGATGGAAAAAAAAGGTGATGAGAAGAATCAAAAGGAGCGTTGCAAAGAATAGAATCATAAACAAAATGCTTGTGAACATCACATTGTTAAAACATTTTGCGATCCGTTTTGCGATCGCAACTGTTCCTGTTCATCACCGTTGCTCGACGTTGTCATGACCGGGCCGGGGTCGGTATGGGGTCAAGCGTACTCGTACTTCGTAGTCGACACGCTTGCTGCAGGGCCCATCCCATACGAAGGTGCTTTGCCACTGGGGCCGTTGGAGCACGGTAGCCAAAAAAAAAGGACCACTGGCCCGGCAAGAGAAGGATACAATGCAAGGGGTAAAAGCAGCTTTGCCGTAGCAGGGGTGAGGATGAGATGGAACGGATGGGGTTGGAGGGGATAGGAGGGGATAGGATGAGATAGGATAGATGGGGATGGGGATTGGAATTGCAGATGGAAATAGACTTGAAAAAGTAAACAATACAAAATAGCAGGAATACTTTGTAGATAAGCAATACATACTCGGTATGAATTGTACGCAGCAATGACAATAAACGAGAGGAGGACGTTGCGAGAGATACAACAAGATGACGAGACGACGAGATGACGAGACGGCCAAGGCAAACGGAGTACTCCGTAGATGAGATCGAAGAACAGGAAAAAAGGAAAAAAAAACGAGTGTGATGTCGTTGAGATGGGAGAGAGAAAAAAAGACACTGGCAAAAAAAAAAAAAAAAGGACAAGGAAGCGCTGTATCAAAAAAAAAGTACAAGCTTTCCACTTTCTGATGGGTGGGGGGAGAAAAGGGCAAAAGAGGATGTCCCAGTTCTTAAGTACATATCAGGGGGGGGAAGAGAAACGATTGACAGGAACGGGAAGAGAAAAAAGGAAGACACAAGGAGAAAAGGTGTGGTAGAAGTGCAGGTACGAGTAACGTGCAGGTACAATAATGTGGCCATGTATCTTACAAAAGTAGACATGCGCCGTAGCAGGGGGGGGCTTTGACTAGCACTGCCCGTCTGGTCTTTGCAGTCGTGTGCCTTTTTTTATTCGTTCTTCTTTTTTTTGGAATTTTTGTCTTTGCTCGTTTCCCCTTTCCTGGCGAGCAATAGAGTCGGCCGGAGGAGAGCCGAATCCAAGAAGACAAAAAAGGTACGAAGCGGCCAAACAGGCAGACCAGATGGCAAATACAACCCGTGTGGTGACGAATGAAAACGGACAAGAGGACGGTGTTTAGATCCAGGGAACCAGGGTACAAGGCGAGAAAGACACGGGAGACACAAGTACACCAAGTAATCAGAGTACTCCAGAGGCAAGTAAAAAATAACAAGTACTCGGTACTCGTCACACAAAAAGCCATGAGGAAAAGAACAAGTGAAAAGCGAAAAGGCTCACAAGAATAGGGGGGGAGAAGAGAAGGAGGAGAGGGGGTGCGCGCAGCGGGCCAATAGCGCGTTGGTGCTGCAGAATCTTGTCTGTGGTTGTCCAACGGAGGACCCATCCACTGGAATATGAGAGAGACAAGACTCAGAACGACAGAGCAACAAGAAGAGAAGAGACAAGAGAAGAGAGCCACGGGCATGGGAAAGACACGGGTGAGACAGGGACAAGGGTGTGTGGGTTTGGCCGGGAAAGTGGATGTGGGAAGTGGATAGAGACGCGGGTGGCGCTGAATTCTCCCCCCCTCTCTCTCTCCCCTTTTTTTTTTTTGGAGTGGGTGGCTTTTTTTCTGCATTTGTCGTGCTTTTTCTTTTTTTTTTCTTTTTATGTTTTCCTTTTTTCTTTGGTGTGTGTTTCCATTTTTGCTTTTTCCAGCTGCCCCTAACCCCAAACTTGGCAAGGGTCATGTGCAGCCAGATAAAAAAAGAAAATGCAAAAAGAAAAAAAAGATATAGAAAGGAAGAAAAAAAATGTAGCCAGTGGAACACATATAAAAATAGAGAGAGCACACAAAAATGTTGTGAAAATGAGAGTATACGGAGTATGTACATGTACGTATCTCACACTCGTAGATACCAGGGGGGGAAGCACATGAAAAAGCCAAGGGCAAGAAGAGCCGATGTTGCCCACGATCAGGTCCGTCCAGGAACAGGAACAGGCACCAGTCCAAGGTCCCGTGCAACGGGCGAGAATAGCTCTCGGACCACAAGCCTTTGGGTGCTCTCTCCATCTGTCTTTCTCTCACTCTCTTTCTCGTAGCTTTTCAGCTTGGCCCCATCATCTGTGACTTATTCGTGTGCTCGTGCAAAGTATATGTACATGCACTCTTGACAGGCTCCGCACAAGTTTCGAGTACATGTACATGCACCCTGTACCCGTACGGCACCCATAGCACCAGCACCAGCACCAACGCTAAAAAGTCTTTTGACAGCTTTCATAAAACTCCACTAGGAGCAGCCCGTCACGGCATGGCGGGCATGGCGGGCATGGCGGGCATGGAAGACAAAAGGAGACAACGGTGGGAAAAAGAAACGGCAAAGCAGACAAGTGGAAAAACCATTGAGAAGAGGAGAGGGGGGGGAGGGGACAAGCAGCAGAAATAGAAGGCATAGCCCGTCGACAGCGTTGAGTGGACGGAGCGCCCTAGTGCTTAGTGAAACAGACCAACCCCTGCAATTCAACATAGGCAAGACGAAAAAATGCACCCCAAGTACTTGTACGGAGTATGTACTTTGCAAGAGGATACTCCGTACTTGTTGCATTATTTTTTGTCTTTGGCCGTGATGGTGATGTGAGTGCAATGTGTGAAGCGTTGATTCCAATGAAGGGGCAGGACGAGATGGTGTGAAAGGTTTGGAATTGAGGCGACGAGAGGCGAGTGATAGGCAAAAAAAAAAAGAGAAAAAGAAGAAGCAATAAAAAAAGACGCAACTGCAGCGTGCATAAAAGTGGTGTGAACCAGTTGGATGAGTGGGAGTGGGTGGGTGGGATAGCAGAACAATGGCGACAAAAAAAGAAAATATAAATGACAAACGGCAAAAGGGTAAAGAGGCAAGGCAACAAGACATGACAAAAAAGAAACGCGTGGTGGTGTGCTCTGGAAATAGCCAGTGAGATAGAAAAGAGTCAACTTACAAATAGCTGCCCCTTTGGCTGAATGGAGCCATATTGATTTTGCGCCATGTTTGGGTGTTCACTCTGCAAAAGTGGCAAAGTTCGGCGACAGTGAAGAGAGGACTGCCATTCGCACAAAATAGAGGTTAGCCAGACGACATAATTCCAAGACAAACGAGTTAAACGAGTCAAACGAGTCGACGAAAAAAAGCCACGTGAGACATAAGGCGTGCGTGCACGCTGCACATGTAATGTACGAGTAACATGTATGTGCTGCTGCTGCTGCTGCTGCTGCTGCTGTCCCATTTGTCTGCAAGCTCCTCCCGTGTCCTGCATGCCATACCTAGCACTCCTTGTCTTTGAAGGATCTTTGCCCTTTTTTTTTGCTTTTTCTTTTCGTTTGTTTGTGGCGTGTGCACAAGCACAGGCAGAATAATATGCAAGGGCGTTGCCAAGATTTCATGCAGTAGCAGGGCGGCGAGGTGAACGTGAGAGTGTGCAAGACAGAGACAGAGACAGAGACAGAGAGAGAGAGAGAGAGAGAAACAACACCCCGTCAACATCGGTTTGACTTTGTCAATATCAATCAATGGCAAATGATCTACTCCGTTGTGTCGTTGGCGGTCGATCGTGAGGGAGGACGGGGGAAGGAGGCGGGGGGTCGTGCCGTTTGTCAGTGCCGTTAATAATGGGCAAGGATACTTTGGTCGTATGCCGGTATTTAGGTTCGGTATTGTGTGTGGCAATGAACAAGGTTGGGGATCAAGATCCGGGGAAAAGCAAACGCACAATGCAAGGCACTGCAGGCAGGATGCAACCGACGACGGGGGGGGAACGGGGGAGGAAACAAGGTGACAGGAAATAAAATTTAAATAAATAATAAGCAAAAAAAAAAAGACGGGGAAGTAACGGTGGATGACGGGGAGGCCGAGGGAAAGGGGGAACTGGCATGTAAAATAGAAAAAAAAATCAATGTGGCTCACGACGGGCTGTCAAGTCAAGCAGCGACGTGACGGTCCGGAATAAAAAAGGCAGTCTCGACGTGATGTATCCTTACTCGTACCCGTAGAGTACGTACCCCCATATGATACGGGTGCGCGTGCAAGGATGAGAATAAAAAAATAAATAAAATAAAAAAACGACAGGGGGCCAGATGGATCAAGAACGGGTGGAAAGGACGGCTCGAAAGGAAACGCCCCGGGCCTTTTTTTCTGGGTCAAGAGTTTGAATGGAGAGCACGAGGGCTTTTTTTTTTTTTTTTTCTCTTTTTCTCTCTCCTTTGATATGGTAATTTCTTGAGATCGATCCCGCTTCTTTCGTGGGTTGTGTGAACATGCAAAGAAAAAAGAACATATCAGAGCGTTGGGAGGTGGGTGCTTTTGCGTTTGCACGGCAGATATGCCGTTTGTATAGCATGACAGCGTGAACGCAGCAAGGTGTGAAAAAAGAACAAAAAAAAGCAAAGAATCAAAAGCGTCAAAGCGTTCACAATGCCAGACGATGAGATACTCCGTACTCGTAGATGCATGCACTCAGCACACAGACACAGACGCACACACGTACGGAGAAACGCACGAGTACAAAAGTACCGGGTACATGCACCTCACAAGAGCATGCGCCGCCACATGCATGATGCAGGCATGTACATGTACAAAATACATGTACAAAATACATGTACAAATACAACAATACAAAGATACAAAACTGCCACTCCTGCTCCGCCATGCCCATTGTTGACCGTTGGCAGTGGAGACGGTTTGGGAGTCGTATCTCTCAAACATCGCTTTCTTGGAACCAGCGAGTCCACAGAGGGGGATCGGAAAGGGAGCTTGAAATAGAAGCCCGTAAGCATTAAGATGGGCAGACATGGCCCCGTTGCTTCTGCAGTCTGCATGCAGTCGGCAAAGATCACGTACAAAAAGTACACGTACAGCCTACTGCTGCGGGCACGTATCTTACATGTAGCTATATCTATGTATAGCGATGAGGGCCTTTCTTTGCACAGCCATCGACAACACCAAAAAAAAAAAAAGACGGCAGTCTAGGCCCCGTGTGTCTGTGCTTTATTTCCGCACTGCTCCAAGCCTTGCTATTGCGGCACCGTTGGCTGTCGTGAGATTTGTCTGGGCTCCAACCGTGTCTCTTTTTTGTTTGGCTCGCCGTTATCCCCGTTGGCAAAGCCGGCAAAAGTCTGGACAAGCTTGGACAAGTTTGGACAAGTCTGGATAGCCTGGAAAAGCCTGGATCGCTCGGTGGTGGCTGTCACTTGCAAGCGCAAAAAGGGGAAGGGGGGGTGCCCTGGTCATGTTGATTCCGCAATTGGAACTAGGGTGGAACGCTGCCGAGATTGAGACAGGGCTGCTGACAGGGCCTGACAAGGCCTGGCAGGGGCCTGACAGGAGAAAAGGAATGGCGCAAAACCAAGGGTGGCCCAGTGGGTACATGTATATTTACATGTATCTTACGGCCTGCCATAAGAACTGTAATGTGCTATTTTGGTCAGTTATCAAAAGAGGAACGCGCCACAAGAATGGGGAGTCAGATATTGACAGCACGTTTGACGTTCCGTGACATAAAAAACCGTAATCGTACAGAGTACTCCGTAGTTTGTATCGAGCGCATGACTCCGTACTCGCACTCGTGCTGGCAGTGCAGGCTGACACAATCTTTTGCACTGCAAGCTCGCTTGCTTCGTACAGACAGACCGCCAGCGTATCGTAATATATACCGGTGAATGTGTTGGTGACCGGCTGCAGGTGCGGTTGCAGACTGCCGTTCCAGGCCCTGCATGAGACTGGGAATTCAAAACTCAAAAAAGGTGACGCCTGCCGACAGCCACACAACGTTCGTTCGTTGGCCCCGAAAGTGCATCCCAAGGGGAGTCACTCCATGCGAGTTTCTTGGGAGTCAAGGGACACTTCTCCCCTACCCATTCGTCGAGATATCCGCCAACGGTTCCATGGCACTGACCAGGATGTAGCAAGGTATCGTGTGGAAAATGTGGCAAGGGGAGGGGGGAGAGAGAAAGAGGGTGGCCTGGCTGCGCCAAGAGACAAGCCGCAAGGAGCAAGGGGGTATGGATTTTCGCGTCTCTTTCGCATCTAGGCTCCTTTTGAGGGTTCCCCCCTTTTACTCCGTACTCATACGAGCAACAAAAAAAAAAGAAAAAAGAAAAGAAAAGAAAAAATCCGTGGGCCGCGTCTTTTGTTCGTGTCGTATCATTTCGTTCTTTTCTCCACTGGTGGAGGCAGCAGCCGATCGGAGTCAGCATGACCAACGATGTCCAAGGAAAAAGGAAATAACGAGACTCAATCAGTGGAAGGAGTAAAAAAAAAAAAAAAACCGTTGTATTTTTGGGACTGCCGATCCAGGGTAGGGGCGAGGCATACGAGTAACGCGACAGCGAACAATGCACCGCAACGAGATGCGTAAGAACTGTCAAGTATCCTCCACCATGACGGGAAAGGGTCGCACAGAACCCATCGTTGAAATGCCGTTTTGAGTTGTACTCGTACCATGCATGTCTGTGCTATGGCACGCCTTGCATGGCCTCATGGCCTCATGGCCTTTCCCATGTGGATGATGCCTGTTTTCGTTTTGAAGTTGCGGTTTTAAGAGGGTTTGGGAGTGTCGCCAAGACCCAACATGAGCAAAAAAAGGACCCAACCTACTCCGTATTTTGCATCCAAAAGCCGTAGGATGCCAAAAGCGGAAGTTGGGAAAATTGAAGGGGGTGTGCATTCAGTTTCAAAAGGAAGGAGGGATACTCGCACACTCGTCGCGTGCATGTACATGTAGACGCGCATATAGCGTACCAAAAGATACTGTGTACGGAGTACACAAACGCTAAAAAAACACGCGCAATGGTTCCTTCCAAATGCCCAGTGGAGATGCGCGAAAAAAAAAAAAAAGACAAAAAGGTCAAAAGTATCAGGCACGATGGAGATGCTTTGCGGCTAGACATGTTTAAGTGGGCAAGAGCGAGTATTGCTGCGAGGAAGGAGCGACCGGCAGGCAAACGACAAACACGTGCTGTTCTATTTACATCATTGCAGGTACTCCGTATTTTGCACTTTTGACATTTGACGGTTTCAGTCATTGCACATGTATGCACATGTACGGTGTAAGATGTGCCCATCAATCATTTTCACCGTCAAAACACCCTCTCGCGATAACAGCAACGGCTGCGAACGGCAACTCTTCCGGACCAAGCCCCTGCTGCATCCGGGCGTCCCACACGGCTCACAAATTTGACAGGGTGAGCGGTCGGCTCCGAGGAAAGGAAAAGGGTGTGCTGCAGGGCAAGGGGATGGGGGAAGAGCCACTGGCAGCTTCCTGGCAGCTCCTGGCAGCCCCTGGCAGCCCCCTGGGGCGGGTGGCTTGCAAGGGGGGTATGCAGCGGCTGTAGCACTTGCAGCACTTGCAGTGCATGCAGTGCATGCAGTGCATGTGAGCTGTGAGTTGTGACTGCTCTGGAGGATATGTGTGTACGAGTATGTACTCCGTACATATGTATGATACGCGTAGTTTGTGTGCAAGTCAGGTATTGTATCTTATTTCAAAATACGGCAGCCACACGAAACCAGCAGAGATGCATGAGTTTGTTCCACTCGCGTTGCACTGGGAGAGGAAGAGCAATAGGCAAAACGTTAGAAAGGAGAACCGGCAATTGAGAGAAAGACAAAGAAAGAAAGGGAAACCTAAAAAAAAAAAAAAAACCCTCTTTCAAGTCATGGACCAAACGTTCCATTGTCCATATGGGGTTGGCTACACCGTTGACTCTTCAGCGTTGATCACTGCCTGATGTGGCATTCGTCTCGCCGACCTTTGGCAAATCTTCGGGGAGCGAACACTTGTTTTTTTCCTCTTTGTATTATCCGCTGCCCTTTTTTTGCAACGGGCACGGAAAAACGAGAAAAGGAAAAATAGTGAAAGAAAAAATAGAATACGAATGGGAAAGCAAGGTGTGAAATACCATAAAAACTATAGCACCAGGAGGCGCTCTGGAAATAAAAGACACACGCTCGTCGAACTGCCATTGTCAGGTTTACCAAAGGCTACGATATGACGGCCAGCATGGACCAAGTGTGTCGGTTCACGGATGTCCATCCGCTCGCCGCGGGACAGCCCTTCTCTGTGGGATTTGCTATGTGGAGAGGAGGGGGTGGAAGGCCTGAGCACTCGCCGTTGAGTCGACAGGTCACTTTTGCTAGAGCTATGGCGGAAGCTTTCCTGGCTCTCCCTTGCTTCTTGGTACATGTATGTCTTACAAGTGCATGTACTCCGTATCTTACTCCGTATCGTACATGTGAGATACATATATACATGTACAGTACATACCGTGGAATGCGATATGCTTGCTGCTTGCTTTTTGCAACCCCTTGTCCTAGTCTCTTTTTTCTTGTCAAGCCTTTCGCGTCTCTTTCTCCATACGGTCACAGTTCTCGCCCTTCATTTTTCTTTTCTTGCTGTGTCAGACCCTTGTCATTTCTGTTCATGCGCTTCTTGTGGTTCTCGAAGGCGCTCCCGACGCGGTGGTTCCCGCAATTGGGTCAATGCCATCCTCCGTTGAAAAAAGGGCCACAGGGGAGAACCTAGTCCATCGGGGCAAGGATAATCAAGGATGACCCAGGGGTGTCACGTTTTTTTTTTTTTTTTTTGTGTACGAGTACTCGTATGTGTCAACCTCTGAGTGAAGAAAAACAACCCAAAATAGGACAACAGTAACAAGGTTGCAAGGATAGACGTGGATGGAAAGGCGCGCCGCACCTGTCAACAATTTGGCACCGGCCCGGGCTCGAGCCAAAAAGAGCAACGTGCAGTACATGTATCTTACGTGTAGAGCCAACGGGTGGGCACGGGCACAAACAAATCCCAACGGTGCACTCTTTACATGTATTTTAAAGGACAGCCATACTTTGTACTCTTTACTCTGGTACATATACACATCCAGGACCAGCAGCCATAACAGGTCCGCAGGCGGGTTTTTATGAAAAAGATGGAAAGGTCCACGAACGGGGGCCTCCCCCCGTCACAAAAGGCCTCTTTCTGTTTTTGTGTAGCTTGAACTGTGTCCTGGGTAGGACAGTGCTGCCGGCTAGTGCATTGCCGGGCATGGAACCAAATGTGTCAAGGGTCATGCATCCGAGGAGCTCGGACACGACAGCCAAAAAAATGCTTGAAGGGGGTGAGGGGGACGGCATTCTGGAGGATATCCGAAAGAGAACGCGTGCATATCCCGTAAACAGCGCGTGTATCTTACATGCACGAGTACATGTACATTACTAATTTATGAGAGTGTGATGAATACGCAAAAGAGTAAAAGGTGTGCGATTGTTACGAATACGGTGTATCTTACAATCATATACTGACATAACTCATACGGAACACTTGCGCGGCAGCGGACGAGTGCTGCCATCTCTTCCTTTCTTGTTTCTTTTGCTCTTTTGCACGGCTCTTCCGCACTGCCCTTCATTTCCTTCCCCACGTCCTACGATTAGACTCGTTGAATTTCTTCTTTCCGTCTCACTGTGGAACAGAAATGAGAGAGGGGGGTTTGCAGGTGGGGTTTATCGCAAAAGACTAAACGGCTACCCAGAAAAAAAAGAAATATATAAATATATAAATCCGCAAATACGCGAAATATCGCACGTCGTAGAGACAAGGAGGACGTCAGCATGAGTGGGGGAGGGAAAAGCTATTTGTGGGAATGGTGGACAGAACAGAACTGGTGTGTGTGGGTTCCCCCCCCTTGTGATTGCTGAAGAGCGATGCCCCTATTTCCCTGCACTTTTGTGCTCTTTTTTCCTCTTCAATGGGACCCCCTTTCTACCAGCTCCCTGTACGAGTTCCGCCCTTGCCGTAGCTGTACTACATGTACTCTGTACTTACTGGTACTCTGCGCTGCCTGTGTGGGAAAGCTACCGGTCTTGCAATACAGCGTCCGTGTTGCACATGATTCTTCTACACAGTACATACGTCGCATGCGTGATTTCTCTTTTCGTCCAGTTGTATTTCTCATTCTGCATCGCTGTGCTTGTGTTCCCTCCCCATCATTCTTCCCGCTGTCTAAAAAAAGTCACGGCACGCTCGGCCGCCTGCGAGTGTCTTGGACGGGATGATGTTTCCTTGGGTGGGATACGAGTGTGTGAGGGTGTGTGTGACAGAATATCGGTGAGGGATAATGATGAAAATAAATTGTAGGTGTATATTTAATAATGGCGAAATAAAATCAAAGATAACCGGAGATTATTTTTTTATTATTTTCTTTTTTTTTCATAAAAATAAAAAATTCGAATAAAAGGAATAAAATAAAATAAAGCTATGGTTGTAATCGACCGCGTGAAAAAGAGGTGAAAAAAAGGTGAAAAAAAAGGCGGAATGCAAATAAGAAACTTGACATGAATTAAAATGAAATATAAATGGCATTCAAAAAAAACCTCACATGCTCAACTTACAATATACACATCCCACAATACACGCACGTATGTCCCGTACGTTAAAATACTGCAGGTAGTCACACCTCCGCAGACGCAAGTAAACCTTATTTGCCGCCACAACACAAACCACGATGCTTCTCGCCTCTTGTGTCAAGGCCCCCTGTCCCGTCCACCGACGGCTGCAGCGGGAGTCGCCTTGCGGTGCAGCCTGGGTGTATATCTTACACAGTCATGTATCTCACCCGACGTCCATGTAAACCCCGAGTACAAGGCTTATGGGTATATACCTACTCCGTACATGTTTACATGTACGAGTATACACAGACATGTTGTGACAGCAGAGCAAGATCCGAAGACAGCGGAAGAGAGTCGAACAAGGCAAGACATGCACTTTTCTTTTTCTTTTTTTCCCCTTTTTCTTCCCCTTCAAAAACGACTGGGAGACACAAACGGAAAATGAACTATTTTGCACGACGTGCATGCTCTGTGCATCCTCATCTCGTGTTCTTTGTACATGTCCCCGTTTAGGAGCCAACCAGAGGGGACGAAGCCATCAAAGAATGAGGTACAGAGTACGGAGTAGGGGTTTGTACAACGTTGTGCCATCTGAATGCTAAATACATTCTTTTGTAAATGTTCAGACAGGCAAGAAAAAAAGATGTCTAGAGGCAAAGAACAAAAATCAATCAAAGCAAATCAAAGCAAGCCAGACCGAAACTTGACAAACCAATAACTAAATGTCAAAAAACCAGAAAGCCAGAAAACCAAAAAAAAGATACGTGTACCATGGCTGCCTATATGGTACGCAACACAGAAAACGCCACCTCATCTTCCACACGGGATGAATAGGAGAGGAAAATATAGAAAACCCGTGAGTGGCCAGGAATGAATTTCAAAGCATTTTTCTGTATTTCTGTATTTCTGCATTTCTGTATCTCTGGATTCCTGTATTTTTTTTTTCGTTTTCATCTGCCGTCTTGTAGCGGTGAGCGGAATATATATTGTACATAAAAAAAGGGTCTGAGTGATGTTTGAAATTCCAAATTCTACTCCATAGTCTGAATGCATGAATGGAGAAGATGCATCTATTTTTTTTTCTTTGCATTCATGCAGGCATACAGAAGGGTGGCATTGCATACTCACAATACCCTGTGTGTTAGGCATGTCTTGTGGGGTGTCGGTACAACACATTGAAAGCTCATGCATACTCGTGCATTGTGCATAGCCCTTGCGTCCCTACTTGCATCAAACGTTCACCATCTTTGAAACGTTGATTGCCTAGCACGGTCGTCATTCAACTTTCTACAGACGGTTTTGGCTACGCATAGTTTTGTTCAACGGCTCTCCCTCCACGATCTTGTATGTGTAGGAAGAATGAACTGCAAAATAAAGCACGAAGCAGATGCATTTCACATGCAAGATGCTCTGTTGTTACAAGTATGTCTTTGCATCCGGAACTGCAAAAAGCACAAGACACATTTACTTGTAGATGTACACAGACGACCGTGCACTCCGATACTGCCCATACTTTGTACATGTACCTTGTACATTTGCGTTTACATTACTTGGATACGACGTAAGTTCGTTCTCACCCCATACTCCGTAACAGGGAGATCGGGAATATGATGGAAGCAGGGAAAAGGGGCAGCGCTTGTTTTTTATTCTTATTATTTTTACTCTAAAAAAGGGTTTTGACAGCAGGCTAGCAGACGAGGAGAGGGGGGGAAGGGAAGGGGTTGATGCTACCGTGACATGGGATTCTTTTGAACAGGGTGGACAGCACGCTCGGGCTCGCCGGGGTTGGGGCTGCCATATGGAGCAGCATGGGAGCAGTATCAAAGCTGTCTAATTACGAGTAGTACTCCGTAAACTGCCAACGAGTTGGCCCATGCAAACTCTCCACGGCATTTGCCGCAGGGTTTACACGTCTACATGTACTCTTATTCCGGAGATGTACCGTATCGTATGTATTCCGTACGCGTGTTTTCTTTTTCTTTTGATTTTTTTTTTCTTCTTTTACTTTTGCCATTTACAGTTGTTCAATTTTTTTTTATCCCCCGTTTCATGTGCGTGACTGCTGCAGCTGCGGAAACCCTGCTATTTTACCGCATCGAGCCCTTTATTTACTTTCTTGAGTAGCTAGCTTAAACCTACCTAGGTAGTTGGAGACGCGATAACGCGTCTCGGAGAGTTTGACAATGCTACGATAGTTGACCAAGGTTTTCACATTATTTTTTTTTTAAAAAAAAAAAACAGAAAAAAAAAAGGATTATAGACCGCCTGTACCAACTCCCGGGCCCCTTGCCAGCTTTTTTTCAATCAAAATTCTCTGGAGTCATCTCGTCTCTTGGACACTTTCTGTTATTGGCATGGCACGAAAAAGCCTTTTTATCGTTGTAATTGTTTTTTTTTTTTTTTCATTTTTGTACTTTGTAATAAGAGTTCTTCACCTCTGTGTTATTTTCTTGCCCTCATCACCATTGTCGCCCTCGTCTTGTCCACACCCCTCCCCCTCACCGCTTCCCATGTTGTATGTCATATATGCACGTTGAAATGCAAGGGACAATTTTTTTGCAGCCAACTCGTGCGTTGTCAATGCTGCGGCCGTGAGCCTTGTTCTTTTTTCTTTCTTTCTTTTTTTAGTTGTTTGCTGCTGTTTATATCTCTGCTCTCTTGATTTCCTTGGTTGTTTCTCGTCCTCGTGTCCGTTTCTATTTTTCACACTCTTCGGCTGTCTCAGACACTTTTGTGACAGTCCGCACCACTGGATCGTAGCACCTGTCCATGTCGCTTCCTTGCTCTCTCCGTCCCCTGTCATGTCTCTTTCTCTCACCTCTCTTCTTTCTGTGCCTTTACTTCTCATCGCCGTCTTGCTGCATGTCCGGGACAAGGAGGCCGGAGCGAGATCTTGCATTGACCCCCCTTGCTTCTGGCCCATAAACCCCTGCGGTATTCCGGAAGTATCTTGACGGGGGAAAATAATAATATGGTGATGCTCTAAATTTATACGACTGCCAACGGGAGGACCGTGTTGGTTACGGCCGTCATATCACACGTATTCTCGAGGTCGACAATCTCGGCCAGTCGGCGAAGCAAGATCCTCTCTCTCTTCGGAGTTATTGATGGCCGATATCTGTGCTCCTCTCGGCCAATATTTCTGCAATGACGGAGGACAGACACAGAGTCGCATATCCACCGTACCCTGTCGTCGTCCTTTGTCAAGAAACCCTCACCTCGCAGTGATATGATGTGACAGCCATCGTTGCATGGACATCGTCTTCTCACCGCTCCCCTCTCAAGCTATCGGCGAAACACACGACGCCACATCCTCCCCCTCCCGTTCGATTCTGAAGCCAGGGATACTATGGCACACATGACCCTGAGAATCGGGAACGTTGGCTGTCCACGGAGCCGTGGCTTTGGAGGAGACGGATCATTGAGCCATCTTTTTACAATGTTTGGTTATGACCTTTTTGATACCGGAAAAGCCAAACACGCAAACATGAAGCAGACAGAAAAACAAGAAACGAGACTATGAGCTAGAGAGGGGTGTGTACGATGCAAAATGTAGGGCATAACTTTCCGGTAAATCATATACATGCACCTGTATCAAAGTTTCAAGGGAGTACGGAGTAAAAGAACATGGGATGTGAAACGACCAAATTGATGTAAGCTTCCCCCGAGAAAAAAGAGAAAAAAAAATAAAAAAGACTTTGCCATCATGATCATACGGAATGTCAGTAAAAAAAAGAATACAGGCGAAAAAAAAAGGACAGGGTGAATAAATGGCAAGACGAAGCGAGGAGCCCGACCGAACGCGTGCGGCACGATGAAAGCATTCAATGATAAAAATAGTAAACCTATGCAGAAAGACACAAAGATACACTACTTTATGAAATAAATTATATAAAATAAAAAGAAAAAAAATAAAAAGAAGAGGGGGGCAAGGGGGTGGCGTTGATGTTCAAACCTACACCATAAAACATGGCAGCGGAAGCGAGGGTCGACGGACAGTCTTGTCGGGTGATACAGAGACATAAAGATGTAGAAAAAAAGAGTAAAAAAGGGTAAAAAACATAAAAAAGGACACTTAAAAAAAGCCAAGACAGAACACGCAGATGGAAACCACTGGTCATATGTGTACTCGTAAGTATGCACGTCGCACGACAATATCAAGGGATCAAGGGGAAGGGGAAGGGGGGGAGGCGGAGAGAGGGGGGGGATACCACAAAGTGGGAAAGCGGAAAATGAGGCAAAGGCTTGTCGGGAAGGCGATGGCGGTTGTGTAACACCACAAAACCAAGAGAGGGCATGCAGGGCCATGGGTGCGGGATGATGCACGAGTATGGTTATGTACAAAGTATGGTGTACCGCGGAAAAGGGTACAAAAAGCATATACATGCATTTACAGCACCGGAGCATGGCAGGCAAACATCGTCCGGATCGAGGATGAGGTTCGGAGAGCAGCACAAGAGGCGAGAAACCTAGGTACCTAGGGGAATAGGCGAACATGAAACAAAAATTGATAAAGGATCAATTTGAAGAAGTATTCACAAGAAAGTAGAGCCAATGGAAGAAGAAAAGAATTAAAAATAAACCAAGACGAAACAAATATCATAAAATCGTACAACGTGTCCAACTTTTTTTAAATATCCAAATAAACATCCAAGGCGAATAAAAAAGAAAGAACCAAACAATTCCGTTTTTAGTTCGTGAGGCGTCGTTTCATCGTTTCCGTAAATCATAGGCATCCCCTGCCTTATTTTTTGAGGGGGTGAAAGGGGGAGGGAAGGGGGGGGGACGGGTGTTCATCCTCAGTAGTACGACTGCCGACCGGGATGGCGGTTGCTGTAGGTGGTCGCAATCGTTGACCTTCTGTTGCTGTGGCCGTAGTACTGGTCATCCCGGGCATGATCCCGGTCGTAATCGCGGTCGTAATCGCGGTCGTGTTCGCGGCGATCTCTGTCGTGGTAGTCCCGGTCCCTGTCGCGGTACTCCCGGTCACGGTACTCCCGGTCGCGGTAATCGCGCGGCCGGCGCTGATCCTCTTCCTCCTCATCTTCATCCGAGCCATTCGCGTCTTCCTCCTTGCGACGTGCACGACGCTTTTCTAGAAGAAGAAAATGAAAAAAAAAAACAAAAAACATTAGCACTGCCGTTTCTTCTTCCCCTCTTTGGATACTCTTCGGAACTCACCTCTCAGCTGAGCCGTCGCCGCGGCGTACGCATCAATCTCTTCGCGACCGAGCACGCGCAGCACAATGACAAAATCATCACGCACTTCAAAGCGCTCCTTTCCAAGCGTCAGAGCCTCCGGGTTGACAATCTTGCGCGAGATGCGCGTCCACCGCGCTCCCGGCGGCGCATCCGTCTTGGACTTGTCGTCCTTGTGTGGCGCCACACCCTCGCGGATCGGGTTGGCTTCTTCGGGGAACTTGTTGCTCGGGGCCTTGAGAATGCCCTTGAGAGGCTTCTTCTCTTCCTTTTTCTCTTCCTCCTTGGCTTCCGCGTTTTCCTTGTCTTTGCCCTTCTCAACCACGCTCGACTGCGTCGACGCTGTCGGTGTGCGCTCGCCGCTGTCCGAGCTGCTGTCCCGGCTGTCCCGGCTGTCGCGGAGCACAATCTCCTTTTCCTTTTCCTTGGCCGACTTGCCCTTGGACCGCGATGCACGCTTTTCGCCGCCGCCCTGATCCTGATCGGCCGCAGACGACGCTGCCGAGGCATTGCTCGACACAGGCGTCATGATACGAGGCGACGGGTCGCGACCCTTGTCCTTGCTGTCGTCATCATCCTCGTCCTTCTTGGTGGACGATGGCCGTTTATCCTTATCCTTGTCCTTGCCACTGTCTTTGCCCTTGGCGTCCTTGTCCTTGAGATCCATGTCGGCGAGCTCGGCACGCAACGCCATGAGGTCAGCCGTGTCCGTGGCCACAAACGCTGGAGCGCCCTGCGGCCGTCTCCGACGTAAAGACAGCTTGGTGTCTCTGGACTCTTTGGCGTCCTTGGAGTCCCTGGCCTGCTTGTCGTTGCTGGGCTTGTCCTTGGCCGACTTGGCTGTCTTGGCCGCTTTGGTCGACTTGGCCATCTTGGACGCCTTGCTGTCGTCGTCCGAGGTTTCGGGTGTATAGGCCGAGATGGACATGGACTTGGTGTCGTTGGCATCGTCGTCCGAGTGGAACGGTTCCCGGTCTTGGTCTCTATCCCGGCCTCTATCTCTTTCCTTCCCCCTCTCTCTCTCCCGCTCCCGCTGCCGCTCCTGACCCTTGTCCTTGTCGCGCTTGCCACTGTTGGAGAGAGCAGCGGTGGCGACAGCAGCAGCACCCAACCCAGCGGCCGCAGCAGCTCTGTCGCGAGTCGAGTGATCTTTGCGTCTCTCGCGGTCACGGTCACGGTCGCGACCACTGTCTTCTTCGTCATCGTCGTCGTACTCATCGCGTTCCTCGTGACGGCGGCGGCGTGGTTCGCGTTCCCGTTCCCTGTCACGGTCATGGTCGCGCTCTTTGCGGGCACGATCAAGGTTACGCTCGCGTTCTTTATGCCGGCGATCATGGTCACGCCGGTCATCGTCTTCACCCCGCAGGCGCACCCGCTCGTTGGCAAACGTCTCGTTATCATCGTCGGGCTCATCTCTCCGCTCCCAGCGATCCGAACGATCCGAACGATCCATGCGCTCTAGACGCTCTGGACGCTCGAAACGGTCATCTGGATCCGCTCGTTCAGGCCGTTCGCGTCTAGGGCGGCTTCGAGCATAGTCACGGTCGACATCGTCGTCACGGCCATTGTGGTAGTACACAGGGTGCACATCACGCGGGTCGCGCTGGTACACCCGCGTGCCATAGTCGTCATCACGGTCTCTGTCATTCTCGCGATCGCGGTCACGGCTGCTGACGATGACCTCATACGGCTGGTCTCCGCGGGTGCGACCTCCTTCGCGGTAGTACTCGCGGGGAGCATGCCTCTCGGGATCACGGCTCCATTCATCCCGGTCGCGGTCGTCGTAGTCACGGTCGCGGTAGTATCGATCGCGGTCGTCTTCTCGAACATTTCGGGCATCGTCTCGGCGGTAATATTCGTCCGAGTGTGCAGGGTAGATGGCTGATGCAGGGCGATGGCGTGCAGAGCTGTATGAACCTGCCACCGACGACGGCTGGCCAGACATGGCCTCGCTGCGTTTCAGCTTGTCCAGACCCCAAGTGGTCGGCGGGGGACCACCACCAGGACCACCACCACCACCGGTACTCTTTGCAGGAGCATCGTCATAGGCATACGGCCGATCGGTAGTCAGCTTGACCACGGGGCGGTAGTACGCTCGGTCAAAGCTTTCACGACGGTTATGACGGGCACCACCACCACCACTACCGGCAGCGGAAGCATCGTGTGACAGGTCGTAGCGCACCAGATCGCTCGGCTTGGTGTATTCAAAGCCCTGGTCGGCATAGTGCGCGGATCCTGTGGCTGATGCGCCGGCGGCGGCCGATCCTGCGCCACTCACAGCGGAGCCGGCCACAGGGACAACAGGGCCAGCACCGCCGCCCATCGAACCGACAGCCGCGCTGCTCCGACGAGGCACATGTGTATAGGTGGGCATGGGACGGCTGCGGGGAAAGGAGTCGACACGAGAGGTGTCATGGCGCTCGCGGAGACGGTTGAGCACGTCGTCGTCGACGGTAGGACTGGCCGTGATGGGCGCGCCCGAGTACGACGAATAGCGCGTGTTGCGCGACGAGCGCATGCCTGGTGAGGCAGCTGGCACCGTGTAATAATAGTCGTCGTTTCCGCCACCGCCGCCGCCTCCCCGAATCGAGGACATGCCTCCTCGAGCCGTCTCGGCACTGGCCGTACGGTACTTGTCGGCACGTGTGGGCGAGCGAGAGTCAGAGACACCAGAGACACCAGAGACGCCAGACGGAGGACCGGCATTTCCAGTGATAATCACTGGGCGCTTCTGTCCACCATCGGCATACGAGGGCCGGGGCAGACGAGGGGCATCGAGCATGTTAGCCGTCGACGGGCCAAAGGCACGAGACGACGCCGAGGCTGCGACGGGCGGCGGAGGCATGACGTGATGATGGCGGCTGTGATGCGGCGCAACAACAACATCATCGTCTTCGTCGTACTCGCGAGAAGGGCCGTGAGCGTGGCTGTGGTGGTGCTCATGGTGGTCATGATGGTGGATGTTGGGCTCGACAGGGCCCTGGGTCTTGCGGAGCTGAGGTGGCGTTGGCACAGCAGGCGCGGTGCGGTAGTCGCCCGTGCCCTGGCCGAGCGGCGTGCCGGCATCGTCATAGTGCGACGGAAGCGGCTGTGACGAGCGGGGGTCCGTGTAGATCGACGGGTAGTTTCCGGGCCGAAGGGGCAGCGAGGCTCGAGCTGGGTTGGCCAGAGGTGGTGATCGACGGCCGGAGGCGCTGGAGGGACCGCCGTAGCGGTACCGCGGGTCCATGGCTCGACGGACGTATGGCTTTACTTTGTTGTTCGGCTATCGTGCTGCCAAGTCCTGCCCGCTGAGCTGGTGATATGTGGTCGTTGTCGGGCTGCTTGGCTGTTTTGTATGAGATGATATGAGATGACGTTGGATTTGAAAATGTGTAAAATGGGTCTAGAGGGGCAGGAGCGGGATGACGAAAGTGAAACACGGGAAAGGAGCAAGGCAGGGTTTTTCAGCGGGATCTGTAGCCTGTGTATTTCGTACAGAGGTCTCTCTTTTCCTCCCCAAGAGGGGGGGTGTGTGCACAGCACGTGAGGAAGGTGCAGGGGTGTGTTGCAGGGGTGGGTGCAGGTGGGGGAGGGGTTCTTTTGCAGCAGAGGCAAGGAAGGAGCGCGAACGCAAGGCGAGGAAGGAGCATGCTGGTCATACGACGTTAGGATTCGAGCTCTGGGCAACTGAGTGGCTGTCAGTCGCGCCTTCCTGCAACCTTGATCACACATTGTGCTTGTCGAGGCAGGTGCCCCGATAGTGTATTTAGCAGCGAGGCGAAATATATGCTAGCGCATGACTATTTACACTCTATATTCGACGACGGGGTGCATGAGGTCGCCGCATTTTGTGCACATTAGAAGCCGGTTTGCCGTCAACACAAATCAGAGGCGGGTATATACGTGTACTAGATCTGGAATTTGTATGACTCGGAAGGGGACAAGACACGAGAATAGCAACTTTGTGAAACACAGACATGCAGAAAATGTGATAGCTGGGCTGTGAGCTTATGGCGCGGTGTGCGCAAAACTATACATATGCACGGATTAGAGGCCAGGATATGAGACTACGAAATTCCGAAAAGCGTACAGGCCAAATTCAAAAAACGATAAAAAGTCCCTGAAAACAGACGCAAAGAAAAGCCAAATTAACAAAATGCATAAATGCACTGTGATATCATGGACCCTCACGAGAGCATTATGACATAAGCATATCGCGACCCACTTTTAACGGGCATCGTGCATCCTCCGACGTCCGCCGCAAAGAAATAAACTGCAGCCTGCGCCCGAGCCCATGGCCTGACCATTGACGCCTTTCCAATCCCTTTTTTCTCTCTCTGTATTTTTACTTTTACCATTCACGGAACATTCATTAGAGGTCCCTCCTTCATTCGCACCCCTCCTCTCCTCCTTGCCATGTTCCGCTCATCGGCGGTCGCGGCACCATCATCATCTTCGGCCATGGCACGTGCCGCCGCCGAGATGATGATGCTCTCTTCGATTGTCCGGCCGCAGCTCCGGAATCGAGCCGCCAGCTGCCGGGCCTGGCGACAACAGACACGAGGCATGCAGATGGGCGGTCGCGAGGGTCCGGGCGGGCCCTTCCAGGCCATGCGGCCCCCGACTCTGGAAGAGCTGGGCGGCCCTCGACGGGCACGCGACTACACGCGGACGCAGCGCTGGGGCCGGCGGCTGGTGGTGGTGGGCGTGGTGGGCGGCGCGCTGTATCTGGCGGACCGGCAGCTATACGCGTCGGGCGTGGCGCGGTCGCTGCGGACGTTTGGCGTGGGTGTCATGGTGGCGCTGGACTACAAGCTCAACTTCCGCGAGACGCCGCTGCTGGGCATCTTCGGCACCGACAGCGACCTCTCCCACCTGCACCAGCGCAACGCCGAGCGGCTGTCGGAGCTGCTGCGACACAACGGCGGCCTGTACCTCAAGATCGGCCAGGCGATTGCCATGCAGAGCGCCGTGCTGCCGCCGGCCTTCCAGCAAATGTTTGCGCGCATGTTTGACGACGCGCCGCAGGTCTCGTGGGCCGAGGCCGAAAAGGTCATCCGCAGCGAGTTTGGCCAGTCGGTCGAGCAGGTCTTTGGCGTGAGCTTCTCGGGCGACGAGGGCGCCGGCGTCATGGAGCGTCGCGCGCGCGCCAGCGCGTCCGTCGCGCAGGTGCACTGGGCGCGTCTGGCCGACGGCCGCGAGGTCGCCGTCAAGATCCAGAAGCCCGCCATTGCCAAGCAGATCGGCTGGGACCTGTGGGCGTTCCGCGTCGTCGCCCGCGTCTACTCGTACTGGTTCGACCTGCCGCTGTACTCGCTCGTGCCCTTTGTCGTCGAGCGCCTCATGCTCGAGACCGACTTTGTCAACGAGGCCAAGAACTCGGAGACCATGCGCCGTCTCGTCGCCGGCGAACCCTCCCTGCGCGACCGCGTCTACGTGCCCCAGGTCTACCCCGAGCTCTCCTCCAAGCGCGTCCTGACCACCGAGTGGATCGAGGGCGTGCGTCTCTGGGACCAGGACGCCATCAAGAACTCGTGGCGCGGCGGCTACGGCGTCGGCTCGCCGGGCGTCCACGGCGCCAGGCTGCCTGACCCAGACATGCCCGCCATCCGCGCGCGACTCCGGGCCGCCACCGCGCGCCAGCAGCAAATGTCGTCGCGGTTCGGCCGCGAGGACATCCGCGACGGCCTGCTGCTCAAGCCCGAGCGCAACCAGTGGCGCGGCGGTGTCCGCCAGCGCGGCGGCCTCGGCCTCAGCACCACCGACGTCATGACCACCATGATCGACCTCTTCTCGGCGCAAATGTTCAAATGGGGCGTCGTGCACTGTGACCCGCACCCGGGCAACATGTTTGTGCGGCGCAAGCCCTCGGGCGCCGCCGAGCTCGTCCTCATCGACCACGGCCTCTATGTCTACCTCTCGCCCAAGTTCCGTCACGAGTACAGCACCTTTTGGAAGGCCATGATTGCGCTCGACCACAAGACCGTCGCCGAGACCTGCGCCAACTGGGGCATCAAGGCCCCCGAGCTGTTTGCCTCGTCCACCATGCTGCGCCCCTACGAGGGCGGCGACGACTCCTTCCGCAAGGGCATGCTCGAGGACATGCAGGGCCAGCCCGGCGCCGCCGCGCCGCCCACCTCCTCGCAGCGCCACTATGCCATGCAGCAGCGCATGAAGCAGGGCATCCGCGACATCCTGGCCGACGAGGAGCGCTGGCCCAAGGAGTTCATCTTCCTCGGCCGCAGCATGCGCATCGTCCAGGCCAACAACCAGCGCATGGGCAGCCCCGTGAACCGCGTCAAGCGCATGGGCCGCTGGGCGAGCGCCAGTCTGTACGAGGACCGCGCACAGCCTCTCCGCGTGCGCTTCACCAATGCCTGGCGCCACTTTGTCTTCCGCACGGTGCTGGCCCTCTCCGACGTGGTCTTTTACTTTTACCGTCTGCGGCAGTGGCTGGGCGGCAGCCGCGGCATCGAGGACGAGATTGAGGCGCAAATGCAAGGGATGGCCAAGGAGTACGGTGTTGAGCTGCAGCACAGCGTATTTGAGGGATAGACGGCGCAAGGGAAAAAATGAGACTACGGGATATGGGGAATATCAAAAAGAGGGTCTAATATTGGATTGATAGAACGGACGGCCATCACCCCGCTCAGCATATTTTTTGTTTTATAGACGTCGTGTCTCCCGGCGGGACTGCGATATGCACTCTCTTTTCCTTCCATTTTACATACCATCAAGTTTTTGTACGATACGATTTAATTTAAGCGTTTGGATGTTTCTTTTGTTCAAATTTAAGAATATGAATAAATAGAGTGAAAAAAAATGAAATCGTAGAAGTTGGAATGGAAGGCAGAGAGAGTGTGTGAGAGACGGGAGGAAAGAAAACCTAAAAAAAAAAACCGAAGGATAAAAAACCCCCCTAAAGATCTAGGTAGATGGAATAAACCTAGGTACCTACCTACCTACCAAGGTAGGTACCTAAGGATCGTGATGGAAGGTGTCAGGTACCTACGTAGGTAGAGGTATATTCCGTCCTTTTTTTTTCTTTTTTTTTTTTTGCTCTTAGGTACCTATGTTTTTTTTTAACAAAAAATTGTTCACCTCAATAAAAATCACAAAACAAACACAAAACGACAAAAAACTCCCTGTGTTTTCTCTCTAAAAAAAAACTATACCAGGCTTTTTGCCGCCCCTCCCAAGACATGAAAGAAACGGGAATAAAAGGACACTCACGCAAAAGAAAACCAACAAAGAGGCATAAAAACGAACCCAAGAAAAAAAAATGTAGAGAAATAAGAAACATTAAGAAACACACAAAAAACGTAAAAAAAGTGTAAAAAAAACGACACGCTATCTTCCCCCCTCCCTGTTGCTAGCCCATCAATTCAATTTCTTTTTAACCCAGCGCCGCCACGACAATAGCAGCCACACCCTCCTCTTCGCTGCGGACCGTCACCTTGGTAGTGACGCCCGACTTGGCCGAGTAGGCCATGCGCACGTTGGCGACGACGCGGCCGCCATTGACCGTCTTGCCCAGCAGCTTGAGCGTGTGTGTGGTGGTGCTCGTGGGAATGTCGGTGCCCTCGAGCGGCTGCAGCGACAGCGTCGACGCCAGCAGCTCGGTGGCGTCGGCAATGCTCTTGACGCCGCCGAGCTGCAGCGTCTCCTCGGCCTCCTCGCCCGACGCCGAGGCGCCGACCTGCTCCCACAGGTGAGCGAAATTGCTGGCAAACGTGGGGATGACATAGTCGCTGCCGGCCAGCTCAAACTCGGCCACCTCGTACTCGTCGTCGTAGCCGCCCTCCTCGGGCTCGCCCGTCGACGGGTCAATTTCTTTGGTCGTAAACTTGAGCACGTTGGCAAACGTGCTGATGGGCATCGCGCCCGATCCCTCGAGCTTGCGCATCGCCACATACACCTTGCCCGGCTCGTCCGTCGCCAGACGCTCCGCCTGCAGGATAAACACCTCCTCGAGCGCCTCCTCGTCCGACGGCGTCGCCACCACCGACACGCCCTCCAGCACCGTGTCGGGCAGCGTGTTCTTGACCTCGTACTGCAGCACAATGTGCTCTGCAAACACGTGCTTGACCACGCTCACCACGTACTCCGTCTCCGCCTCGGTCAGCTCCACAGGCACCGACGACTTGAGCACAGCGCCAAACTCCTTCATCTCGGGGATGGCCAGCAGCTCCTGAGCGTACTGCTGAGCCTTGGCCGAGGCGGCGGCGGCAGCCTCGGCACCCGACGACGCAGAAGCCGCACCGCCCTTGCCGCCAGCAGCGCCGGCCTTGGGGGCCTTGAGCGTAGGCGTCGTCGCCGTCAGCTTCTTGGTGCGGTCCTCGGCATCGGCCTGCTCGCGCGTCACCACGGGGATCTTGGAAATGTCAAACGGCGTGGCAAACGTCTCCTGGTCGTCGGCGGTGACATAGGTCACCAGCTGGTGCTCAAAGAACTGCAGCGAGAACATGTTTTCGTTCTTGACAAAACGCGTCGACAGGTCGTCCGACTCGTTCATGAGGCGCAGGTTGAGGGCGGCACGGTCGCGGACCTCGTCGTCGACATCGTCGAGACAGCGCGTGAGCAGAACCTCGACGCTCTTCTTGACCTCGGGGTCCTTTTGGCCGACGCCAAACTTGGCCAGCGCGGTGACGGCGGCCGCACGGACAATGGCGTTTTCGAGAACGACGCGGTTGTAGATGTAGCGGATGTACTTTGTGGGCTGCGAGGTCTTGGGGCCCTCGATGCCGAGCAGGTGCAGGATGCGCACGGCCAGCTTGGTGAACTCGCAGTCCTCGATAAACTCGCACAGGTGGGCCAGGGCCTCCTCCTTGGAGTCGGGCACAAACTTGATCAGGTCAAACATGCTCTCGACGACGGCGCGCTTGAACTCGTAGCCGCCCTCGTCGCGCAGGATGCCGCTGAGGAAGCTGAGCATGCCCGCCTGCTTGCTGGGGAACTTGAGGCAGAGCGTGCGGATGGCCTCGACAATGGTAATCTTGAACTCGTCCGAGATCTCCGACATGAAACCGCTGATCTGCTTCATCAGACGGTCCACGCTGGCCTCGTTGCCCGTCTTGAGCAGCGTCGTGATGGCAAACGTGGCAATCGAGCGGTTACTGTTACTGATGAGCAGCTCAATGTCAGGGTTGCACACGTGCACGGCCTGCGGCTTGAAGCTGGCAAAGTTGTGCAGGATGCGCAGCGCCGCAAACTTGGTCACGGCGCGCGGCGACGTCAAGAAGAGCTGCAGCACGTGGACGGCCTGGACGACCTCGGCATCCGTCACGTCGCGCAGGTCGCAGATGGCCTTGGCCGCCTCAAAGTTGACCATCTCGCTCTTATGCCGCAGCCAGCCGTCCAGCAGCGTCACCATGGCCGGACGCAGCGACGGGTCCTCCTCGGCCAGCTGGGCGGCCAGACGCACCAGCAGCACGACGGCAGCCGGGCTCTTGACGGCACCGGCCACGCCAAACTGCTTGACCATCTTGACCAGGGCCATCTTGTCGTGCATGCGCATCTGGTACAGCAGGCCGATGGCGTGGTACTGCGTCATGACCGACGTGTTGACGGGGCCGCCGCCGCCGCCGCCGCCAAAGCCCAGCGAGAAGCCGCCGCCCGACTTGGTGTTGGCGGCGGCCTCCTGGGTCTCGCTCTGCCAGCGACGCACAACGTCGCGCGCGATGGGGAGCAGGTGGTATGACGAGACGAGCGCGGCCGACGAGACGGACGGGTTGCGGTCGACAATGGCGGTCTTGATGACACGCTCAATCGACTGCACGGTGGTGGCGTCGATGATGCGGCACAGCGCGCGGATGGCATTGGGGCGGTAGATAAAGTCGCCGCTGCCGCCCGTGTCCTTCATGATGGTGCTGGTGACCATGATGATGTCCTCGGCCGAGTGCGCGAGCTCCTTGATGACCAGGTGCACCATCTGGCGAAGGCTGGGGTCCTTGTTCTGGAAGAGCTTGGAGATGCCAAAGAAGAGCTCCGTGGCCTCGGTCGTCGGGAAGCGCTCGCCCGTGTAGAGCAGCAGCGCGATCTTGGTGAGAAGAATGCGGCATTGGCGCGGTTGGATGGGAGAGCGGTTGAAGAGACGGGCTGCTCGGTGTCAGCGATGGACCATAAAAAACAGAGCATAAATGGAAGGAGGGCCAACAGCTTGGATGGTGATGGAAACCGGCAATGCATCGCCATCCCTGACGATGATGATGCTCCCTCCCTCCCGCCGAGATGCATCGTGTCCTTTCTAGGCAGGACTTCTTTGTGCCCTAACTTGGAGCTCACCTTCTTGGAATACCTGGGTGCGGTCGACGCGCACCAGGCTGCCGTCGGCATCCTCGTCCCTCTTGCCGTAGTTCATCGTGGGCAGGTCGGTCGAGGACGGGATGGGGGATGAACTGGAAGGGGGGCTGTCGTGATGTGGATGGAGGTCAAGTCGGTCAGGGTGACGGCGTGTTCCAGGAGCTCAATGGGGCCAGCGCGACGATGCCACGGTGCCCCACATCCCAATTGGATACACACGTGATAAAGAGTGATATATCACATGATACTTAGTAAGCTGGGTTCTATGGGGCACTGATCTGAGACACCGCTAACTGAAATAGGCCGTTTGTAGTTGGCGAAGGATGGGTGTAAAAAAGGGGGCGGCGATGCAGGATCCCGTTTTGTGGAAATGCTTGCCAGAATTGAATTCAATCAAGTCGTCGATGACACGATGGCGCGGTGAATTTGGCACAGAACATTTTCAAATGAAAAGAGTGATTCTGTCGTGGATTTTGGACATGATGTGTGACTTCCACAGTGCTGACAGAGCGAGACACGTGACAGTACATGATACTTCGTTATCGCAGAGAGCGACGGTACGAACCACCCAAGGGACGAGCAGCTGTTTTGATTTATTAGAACGAGCTTTTTGGAGAGGAGTTTCGCAGGGACGTGAATATCGTAAGACTGCATTTTTCAGAGGATTTGCACGGCTGTATTATTTCTCGTTTTGGGCTCTCGTTTGCTGTTGGCTGCCTGTCCCTCGTTGTCTCTTCCTCGTCCCCTTGTGCCTTTTGGCATTGTGCTTTTGTTTGGAGCTTGTTTTGACAGTCAGTGACAAAGTTGGACGCGTCAAACAGCTGGCTGCATAGAAAAGGAAGCCAATCACCCACATTGTAGAGGGAAATTCAAGAGTAAATCCATCTGTCGACCTTCAGACGACCTCGATCTCGACCTCGCGCACAATCCTCGACCAATTTCCGACGACAGAGAGACCATGACTTTGCAAAGAACCGCACAAGAGGCCGCGAGCATCCCCCCGAAGACGTCCTCGAACAAATTCACAAATATGATAAGGTGTATGGCCGTGCACACAGCGCTCCTTCTTCTTTTGGGGCCCAGACAAGGGCAATTGTGCAAAACTTCCTGTGCGCCCACCATGCTCTCTGCGAGGGAAGGAGCGACGGGAAATCCAGGAACAATTAGGCCGTTTCTGGGATGGGCTCGATGGCGCTCCTTCCCTTTTTACCTCGCTCGATGCCAAGGTACTCGGCCACAGGGCCACAGGAAGGAGCGAGAGCCTGTCCCAGTACCTTTGGCCACCAGTGCTCGCCAGGCATAGACACTGTGGCTTCGAGCAGAGACATCCGCAGGTTTGGTATCGTCGATGCTAAATGCAGTTTGGCACATCTTCCACGGGCCGGCTGTGTCAGCTTCTAGGACGGCTTGCACCAAGCCTAATTGCGTCCAGAGTCAACAGATTGTCGAGGACGAAAGCGGCGAGGACGGCGAAGAGAAAGAGCAACATTTTGGCGAGAGAATGTCCATGGACGAGGGAACTGTAGGCCATCGTGATCTCTGGGAGCGCAGCATCCAAGCTGCTCGTATTTGTGTGCTGAAACAAAGGGTACTCCTTGGACAGACCATCGAAATCGAAGCACAGTAAGAAAAACAGGGGAGGGAAAATCAAAAAGGTCCAACGGCGATCCTCTACACGGTGCTGGGTTTTGTTCTCCCAAAGTTTTGTCCTTGGCCCATCACATTTTGGGAAAGCCACTGCCATTAGACTTCTCTGCTCCTTCCTTCTTAGCACTTGTTCTCACTTTTTTTTTTTCTTCCACCACCCTCTCTCTTCCTTTCCACCCTCCCAACCTTCGCCAATCCTTCCCTCCCCTTCGCTTCCTTTCTGTCCTTACTGCAACACAACCCATTATTTCCATTTCTTGGTATTTTCAGCGTGAGCATTTCTTGCTTGTTCAGATTCCTGAGCTTTGAGTCTTGCAGATATCTCTTGCGATACTGCCGGCTTCTGGTTCTGGGCGCCTTCAGAACAAAACAACCATCTACGCCCACGACAGCAGCAAGCTGCCCACGATCCCTTTTTGCCTTTTTTGACTTCTCTTTTTGTACGATCTACGACGCGAAAGCAAGCTCCGCCATCGTGCTTCTAGGTACTGGACGCCAGACCATTCAGAAGCATCGAAATCGCCAAATCTGAAGCCACAGGACTGCACGGTGCGTACCTCTCGACTCTTTCCTTTGCATCAACACCACTGCACATCTACACCATTTTCCCATGATCTCTGGACTTCAAGGTCTCTGTCGATATATTTTTCATGACTCCACGTGTTGTTTTCGCTCTTCTGTGCCACCTTTTGCCCACCATCACGACCTTCGATGCTCTTCTCACTTTTTTGAGCGAAAATAATTTTTTCCCTCGAAACAATTTGAAATGTGCATTGGATGATAGCCACAGCTTTGCGAACCATGTCCATTGTTGTTTGGAGCTCTCAATCCACGTTTTTGTCGAGATATTTGCATTTTTGTCCCTGTCGTGGTGCCTCCCAAATCTTCACCTCACCTTGAACCACAACCACCAACCCAGCATTTGTAGCCCCAAACTGCCCTCTATCCATCTCAAATGCATCCCAAGAGTGTCGGATTGACGCCATGAGACTTTGGTCTTCTTTTCAATTTGTTGTCGCTGCTTTTCATCGTGTTTTGCCTCGTTGCTGCAACTTCGCTTCGAGCTCCTCACCTTGCAAAATCTCAACATCCCACGACCCCGCCATTGTTTTGACTTTCTTCGTGGACAGGACCTAACATTTGCATGCTCTGCAGGCTCTCGAATCATCAAGACATCGACCAGATTTTGTCTGGCAACCAGAGCCCCATTGGTTCATAGATCACCATCGTCGCCATCGTCGACATTGCCATCTTCTCGCATCGCTCCAGGCACCTGAGCACTGAAGAGGGACAATTTGCGACGCATCGACCACTATAAGAAGTGTTCAAGGATGCAAGTTCTTCATTTTACCTTCCATCAAGTCGTAACATTCAATCTAACAGCAAGCAGATCCATATAGAGTATCCCATCGTCGCTCTACCACAGGAGCACCATCATCGCCATCTTCACCTCGCAGCACATCATCGACAACCCAAACCAGTCCAAGACGTCGTCTTGCTCACCCAAATACCTGGTTGCAAGATTGCTGCTCAAGAGACATTGCAAGATTGGCCTATACACTTCTTCATTGCCACTATATCCATCCATTTTCCATCTTCTTCCTCTTCTTCATCATCCTCTTCGTCATCATCTTCTTCGCCTCCCTTTCAATTCGGCCACCCTTTTGCTTTTTGAAACACCATCCATTCCAATTTCCATCTCTTGAGATTATTCTATCCAAGAGATATCATTGTGAGTACCTGCCTGCGATGTTCGAGTTTCGAAAGGCGTCTAACAGACACGATAGGTCCATATCAACGCTCGCTTGGCAAACATATCGATCGTTGTTCGAGACATTTACCATTGACTCTCTTGACATTTCTGTGTATTTGTCGTTTCGAGATCTTGTAAGTTCACAGAGGCCATCGACGCTCAGAAAAAATAACCCAAACTAACACCTATAGCTGGCTTCATTCTTTGATCCTTGGATCCTTTGACCATCTATTCAACGAGCTATTTGGTCGTTGATCATTCACAACACATATCTCGAATCACCCATACCCACCTATTTGTTTGAATCTACCAGACAGTGAGTTTATTCCTTCTCCATCGCGTCTATTTTGTTCCTTCCAACACTGAAGCAGATCATGACTGACAATAAAAAAGCAAGACACACTTTGAGTCTTTGAAAATGGCCAACACTGACGCTCGCCCCAACCTGCGCCGCAGCGCTCGTCTTTCGACTAGCCAGTCGACTGACAATGAGGCTGCCTCTGCCACTTCGAGTGCTTCCAAGGTCGCGGTGACGCCCGTGACCCCCACGTTCCCTGCCACTCCCAAGGCTCCCAAGGCTCCCAAGCCCGACAAGACCACCAAGAGCCACAAGGCTTACAAGACCGACAAGAAGTCCAAGATTGAGCACAAGGACGAGGTGTACGTGGACGAGGACGATGATGTTCTCACTCTGGACACCATTGTTGTTGCCACTGGCGCTCCTCCTCCCGTGAACGACCCTCTTGAGTCTGAGAACAACAAGGGCGACGAGGCCAACGAGGCCCAGCTTGACAAAAAGACGCCCATGACCATGGAGACGTTCAAGAATGATGAGCCCGAGAAGGCCACTGAGAACCAGGCTGAGGCCAATGACAAGGGCAAGAACCCCGCTGGCACGGAATTCAACCCCATTGACATTGATCTTCTGGATTCCGACAATGGCGACCACATGGACATTGCCGAGGCCACCTCGAGCGAGACGGCCAACAAGTCTGTCAGCAACGCTGCTGAAAAGATGGTCAACAAGACGGCCAACAACATTGTCAACAAGGCTACCCAGGAGACTGTCGGCAAGACCGCCCACGAGGCTGCCATCGAGACTACTGGCGACCATCTGGATGACATCATTGACAATGCTCATGGCAAGGAGCCCACGTTCGACAAGAACAAGGAGACTCAGACTGCCCAGGCCACCGAGGCCATGGAGGCCACAGAGGCTCCCAAGGACAAGAAGGGCAAGGGCAAGGAAGTCGCCCGCGCCGAGTCTCCCCCCAGCGATGATGACATGCTTTTCGTCAAGTCAACGGAGGATCTCATTGAAGAAGAGATGGCCAAGGGCATGGCCAAGACTGCCAACAGCACGGTCATGAGTGAGGCCGGCAGCAGCCGTCTGGCTGCGACCATGGACCATGCTCACGACAAGGGAATTGGCGATCCTGGCCTGTCCAAGACGCACGAGGTGCCGGGCTCCGAGACGCAGGGCCACGCTCATTTCAATGATCCCGGCTTCGACAACGAGACCATTGTCGATGAAACCATTGCTGCTGAGGCTGCTCACGGCGACGAGATGGAAGATGTTGTTTACGACAATGCTGTGGCTGCTGAGCCCATCCGTGCTGCCGAGCCCATGATTGCCAACGAGCCTCCCATGGCCCATGCACCCGTTGTTTCCAACGCAGTCATTGTGGGCAACGCACTCATGATGGCTAGCCAGCCCGTCCAAGGCAGCCAGCCCACGGATGGCAACACGCCCGAGGTTGCTCTGCCAAACTTCAATGTCCTCCTCCAATCGGTGCCCGTGGAGGACCGCGACATCGTGCCGCAGCCCGTGAACCCTGGCCGTCGTGCCGCTGCCAATGAGCCCGACAACCAGTTCCGCCTCGTTCCCATTGGCGGCAGAGCCGTCGAACTGTACTACGAGGCCATTATGGACTTCGACAAGCTGGGCTACAAGACGCCTCCGATTCGGAACCCACACTACGAACAGGACGCAAAGAACAAGGTGAGCATGGGAGGCATTCCGGGCCCGCGGTTCCTGTTCCACAACTATCTCGTGCAGTCTCCGGCACTCGGCTACAAGCTGATGATGGCCAAGGAGAACTGGAATGCCGACACGTACCTGGCCCTCTACAACCTTCCCAGGGGCTCGCCAGTCCCAGCCCCCCTCCTGGACTTGCGGTTCCCCCCACCTCAGGCCAACAACGATGTCCAGGTCTTCATGGCTGGTGTCGGGTCGGTTTTTCCGGCCGGCGCGCCGACTCGGCACCAGAGCGGCGCAGCAGCCGGCCAGCCTGGTGCTACCCCCCTCACGCAGGCGGAGCTGGACCAGTGGAACAACTGGGTCCGCAGTCTTACCCCTATCGACCCCCTCCCCAACCAGCGGCCGCGGCTCCCGTACCCGGGGCTCCCGTACCAGGAGCTCCCAGGCCAGCCGCTGGATACCCCTCGGCCAACCTACCAGCGGGTGCTCAGGGCTACGCTGCCCAACCCGACGTTCGTCATCGAGGATGGGGCGGACTTTGGGGTCAACAGCAGGTTCCGCGTGGATGATGGGCTCGCATGGGACACCCACCGCCGCGGGCGCCTGGGCCCGCCGCCGCCGCCGCCGCCGGTGGTCGCGCAGCCTCTTCCTGTGCAGATCGATGAGGAGGCTGGCATCCCTGATCCTCCTCCGCCGTACAGTCCCGTGGACCCCCTTGCAGGCCAGCTGGAGGCCGTTGTGGCTGAACGAGCCGCTCAAGACGATGCTGGTGCTGGCGGCGCTGGCGATGCTGGCAATGCTGGCCCTATTCCTGACAACGACAACGGCCAGGGATCGCCTCAGCTCGCTGGCCAGCCTGGCAACCCGGGATATGTCCCCGTGAGCCCTGCCACTGCATCCCACCTTGCCAGTATTGGGCTAGGCCACGCCATTGTCGTCTCAGAGCCGGCAGGCGGTGGTCCTGCCATGCATTCTGCTCCCGCTGTCGCTGTGGGCAATGCCGCACCGAATGCTGCGATGCCAGAGGCGCAGGCTGACAATGAGCCTCCTGTATACACGCCCTCGGCTCGCGACACGCCTGCTGTTCAGGTCAACGATGCCAACGAGCCCGGCGTTCCCCGTGTGCCAGCCACTCCTCCTCATCAGATGATGGCCCAGGATGCCGTAGTGGCCAACATGTCGGACAGATTCAACAGCAGCCCTCCATCGATTCACATGGAGCACACGCCTGACGATCGCCACGCTTTTCAACTCAGCCCGACCCGGGAGGACGCGCCGTCTGAGCCCGACCGGCCGTCGCCTCCGCTGGATCCGTTTCCCGAGCCTTACACTTATACATCGCAGTGGATGACCCATCCTCAGGCCATGGTAGCCTCGGGCCAGTACTCTTCGGCGAGCAGCGGCTCTTCATCGCAGCGTGGTGGCTCGCGCGGCCGAGCCAATGGATCTGCGGGCAGAAGCACGGGCAGCCGCTCCAACGAAAACAATGGCGGCGCCAGCAGCAGCGGCCAGGCAGGCGGATCTGGACAGTCTGGACAGTCTGGTCAGTCAGGACAAGGCGGCCGTGGAGGACGCGGCGGCGGTGGCGGCGGTCGTCGTGGTGACGGAGGTGCACGGGGTGGCCGCGGCGGCCGCGGCGGTGGATCGGCACCCCAAGCATCCGAGCAGGAGCAGCAGCCATCACGCAAGCGTCGTCGCAGCGGCCAGGATCAAGACGAGGACGATGCTGCTGGTCAAGAGACACCTGCCGCGACGCCCTCCACAGGCACTGCCCAGGCCACTGAGACAGCAACGGCTGCTTCTGAAGGCAGCACCGCCCCCATCGCGGCACCTCGGTCGGCTGAGACTCCTGCGAGCAGCTTGACGACTCCTCAGATGGGACATGCGCAGGCACACCGGTCTCAGTTTGGCCTCAACCAGAACAACGAGAACAATGAGAACGGCTTTGCCGCCATGATCGGCCAAGACGTGCAGAGTGCCTTCTCATCGTCAGCTGCACACCCTGCTGGCACTCGCGGCGTCGTTCTTGGGCAGGCTGCCCCGGTGCCTGCTCCTGGTGTCATTGCTCCCACGTTTGGCTCGCTCGCTGGCAGCTCCAATGGCGCAGGCTCGTTCGGTGCAGCCCCCGCTGGTCCACGCTCCCATCAGCCCGTCACTCACCCCGCTGCGCGTCCTGATCCGTTCGCACTGGCCTTTGGAAGTTCTGCCATGGCCCAGGCCGGACGCGGCAGCAGTGCAGGAACCAATGCAGGAACCAATGCGGGTAGCGGTACTGGTAGCGGTACTGGCAGCCTCACCAACAATGGCACTCCGCTTCCCTTTGGGCTGAATCGACCGGCTGCTCATTACTTTGGGAGCCAGAATGCTATCCAAGGTCCATCGAGTGCATCCGCTTCACAGACGCCCCGGATTCCCCAGACTCCTCGGATGGAGCTCAACATGCAGTTCCCTGCTGCCCGCATCGCCATGGCCGGCAACAACCAGACGCAGCAGCAGCCGGCGATGTTGCAACAAATGCAGCAGATCTAGGAAATCGAGCGCATACAGCAGATTCAGCGGGTGCAGCAAGTGCAATCCCAAGCGCAATACCAAGCAGAGCGCCAGGCGTTCGAGCAGGCCCAGGCACAGGCACAGGCACGGGCTCAAGCCCGGGCTCAAGCTCAAGCACAGGCTCATGCTCAAGCCCAAGCCCAGGCTCAAGCACAGCAGGATCTCTACTTGAATCGCCAGCGGCTTCTGCGACTTCAACAGATGGAACAGCAGCGGCAGCAGCAGCGTGAGGAGCAGCGGCTCCAAGAACTGCTTCGTCAAGAAGAACAACGCCAAGAACTGGAAGATCGAGAACGCACAATCCGTCAGAATGCACAGCAGGTCGGCATGACCTTCGAGGCGTATTGCCAGTGGCTTGTTTTCAGCCAGGGGCCTACACAGGTGCAGCCCGACTCGTCCCAGCTGGAATGGCAGCGTGCGTTCGTCCAGGAGCGTCGGAGCCTTCTGAACATGGCAGGGGCCCCCATGGTTGGGCACACGGGCGTCTTGAATCATCACAGCCAGATGGGTGCAAGCAACGGACAACAGGTGGCCACCGCTCAGGGAAATCAAGGCACTCGCGGCACCCAGGCCACCTATGGAGGCCCATCTTCGAGTCAGGCACCTGCTGCTGCATCGGCTCCGGCTGCCTTCCCAGTCCAAGGTCCTGCCTCCTTGGCTGCTCAAGGACCTCTTCAAGCAAACACTGGCACACAGAACAGCAGCAGCACGCAACATGTCGACCAAGAGGCCATGGCCCGCCAGCGCGCTGCCGATGAGCAGGCCGCCCAAGAAGAGGTCGACGAGGAGGAGTACTCGGAGCAGCTCTACCATCTACAGATGGGCCAGTTTGGTCAAGCTGCCAACCAGCAAGCCCGTGCTCAGCAGTCGAACAACACCGCTGGCTCCTACACCAACTGGCAGGGTTCCAATGCCAACCAGAACGGCTACAACGCTGGCAACCGGGGTGGCGGCCAGGGTGGCTTTGGCAGTGGCTTTGGCAGTGGCTTCGGAAGTGGCTTTGGAAACGGCTTCGGAAACGGCTTCGGAAACGGCTTCGGAAACGGTTTCGGAAACAGCCTCCAGAGCTCCCACGACAGTGTCAACCTGCCGCAGGTCGGATTTGAAGCGCCTGAGCCCCGGCCGAACTTCTCGGCTCCATCTCCTGGCGGCGCCGGTCTTGGTGGCCCCATTGCCGCCGTGCGTGGTGCAGACGTCCAGTTCCATAACCGTCAAGCAATCCTTTCCCAGAAGGCAGCCATTCAGGCTGCTGAACAGACTGCTGAACAGGCTGCTGGCCCAGTTCATTTCGCGGCTCAAGACCAATTCCCGCCCGTCTCGGCCCCGCAGGTCCCTGCTCAAGCCGACGAGCCCCTTTTGGATGAGGCCCAGCCAGTTCAAGACGAACAAGACGAAGACCAGGAGCTGCTTCCCGTCCAGGAGCAGGACCAAGACCAGGAGGAAACTGACGAAGAAGCTGATGACGAAGCTGATGACGAAGCTGAACAAGAACAAGACCATGGCCAAGCTGGTGCCCGTTCTCGCAACAAAGGTCATCCTGACAGCCCCCGTGCCCAAAAGGCTTTCCACAGAGTACTCGTTGCCAAGCTCGAGGTTCTGGGCCAGTGTGAAGGCTCCAACGTCCCGGAGGATGAGGTTGATGCTCCTGGCGAGCCGGATTTCGAATACCTTGCCAGTCTCGAGGCGAGCCAGAACGCCCCGGCCGCGAACTTTGGCCAGTTTGACGGGCCTGCCGACGACCCAGACCCTGTTGTCCACCCCGAGCCTGTTGACAACCAGTTGCCCGCCGACAATCAAGAGCACTTCGAGGGTCCTGAGCCTGCGGGAGACGCAGAGCATGAGAACAACGCGGAGCCTGTCAACGCGGAGCCTGTCGACAACGCCGTCAATGATGATGCGGACGAGGCGCCCAACGAGCTGGCCGTTGTGCCATACCAGCGCCCCGACGGGTACGTCAACGTCAATATCGAGCGCATCACAGCAAGATTCCCCCCAAGACCCGCCATCGTCGACCGCATCGCCTCGGGATTTATCAATGGCGAGATCGACTTTGTGAACCTGCACCGGTTCAACGCGGCCTGGATCCCACCGCTCGCTCAGCGCATCCTCCCAGGTCTCGGACTTGATGTCAACGACCCGCTGTTTCGGTCATTGTTCAGCGCGCAGACGCACATCGATGGGTTTCGGCCCGATGTCATGAATCAGCATGATGTCTAGCTCACAGACATGCCACGGGCCATGGCCGCACGCCTTGTGCCCATTGACGAACAGCCTTTCGATGTGCTCCAAGAGTTTGTGTACGTCCCCTTTGGATTTGGATCAGGCATCGACGGCGACCCCGTCGCCAACGAGATGCTCGCCATGAGCCGGCGCGCCTCGCGAGACCTCCGTGATGGTCCATCGGCTCGTCGCGCCCGCAAGTTGGCTCATCGCCGTGCCAATCAAGGCCAGCTTCCTGAAGCCCCTGAGCAGCAGCCACTCGAGCCAGTCGAGTCCGAGGAGAATGCTGAAGCAGCTGCCCCGCTGGTCGCGGAGGACCCGACGAACCAAGACGACGAGAACGAGGACGAGGACGAGGAGATGGAAGATGCTGACCCAAACTAGGTGGTCGCTCTTCCGCAAAATTCTTTCTTGGGCTCCATGTCAACAAAGGATTTTGCCCAGCAGAGGCAGCCAGTCTTTTTTTGCGTTTTCTCTTTTTGTCCATTTTTTGTTCACTTTTATGTCAGGTGACGGCATTTCAACAACGGCCAGGATTTCACGAAAAGGACGTTTCAACTACGCAACATGCAAAGGACAGTTTTTGAGATGGGAGAATTCAAACAAGGGACACAAAGTGGTGGATTTCAGAGATTGAGCCTTTTTTTTTCTTTTTCTTTTTTGTTGTTTTTTGCGCACGGACGCTTTGATCGGCAAACCATGTTTCCAAGGTCATTCACCAAATGGATGGCAGATCATGGAACGGTTTTTGGACTTGGCAAAACAAAATGGCCAAAAAATAAAAACCAGTTTCAACGACGAGGTTTCAATCACTCGGGACAGGTGGTCCCGCCATTCAACTGGCAAGATTTTTCAAGATTGTGATTCTCGAGTTTTCGTTTAGCTACAATGGCAATAAACACCTCTCCAAAAAATTGTCTAGTGGTGCAAAATGATTATGACTGTTTAGACGTCGTGTTTGAAGATCGGCAACGCGAAATCATCACGTGACACACTTTACAACCACAAAAGTAAAAATGACTGCAAGCTCGTGGAGACTTTCATACGATACGAGACGAAAAATACCTACCTCGTACCCTGAACCCTATCTCACCTACAACCCCTGTATTTCACAGCCCAAACAGCGACGTCGCAATCTCGACACAATGGTTGACACAGCGTTGTATCTGAAAACACGACCTTGTCCCGCTTTTCTGCAAAGTCTGTTTGAACGCGAAACCCCTGTCATCATACTCATACGCAAAAGATGCACCGCTTTTGCTGGTTTCTGTCGAGGAGGGGCCTGAACCCAGGAAGAAGGATGGATGATGCGACACGCGTCTCTCTTTTTTTTTTTTTTAATTCCTTTTGTTTCTTTTTGTTCTGGAAGTCATGGATGTTCTACGAGTGCAAATGGCCACGTCAATAATCACAGGCAGCAACTTTATTACCTTCCTAGCGATGAGGCAACCCAGAGTTCTTTTTTTTTGCTTCGTCTCTTGTTCATTGTCTTGTCCTTGGTTTTCGGTCATACGCCCTCTCTTTTGCCTCGTTTCTGCCTCATTTCTGCCTTCTTTTCTCCCCTCATCGCTATAAATAGGCAGCGCTACCTCCGTAGGACGTGTAAGATACATGTAAGAGATACGCCACTGAACACTGTATTTTAGGGCCTTCTCTCCGCGCTTTTAGCTTCTACAATGGGGCACTGCTCACTGCAGAATGCGCATTAGCCAGGCACCGGTGCCACCTGTACGGAGTAAATGGGGCCAGATAAAGGTATGGTACGAGTACATGAAAGGTACATTGCAATGCGCGGCAGATATGTGGATTGGAATGTACCTCTGTCGGCCACAGCAGCGCTTCATGGTACTTTGGAAGATACGAGTGCAGGCGGCCCGTCAAAAGTCCCACGGTGTATTGTCAGCGCCGTTGCAGTGGCAGGGTCCCCAAAGTATTTCGTATGTAAAGGTACCTTGGTGCACCGCCTATGGCAGTCTTGCCTCCTGCCTTTTTCACGCAAATAACAAGCTGGGTGAAGTGCGCGCCATGTATCTGACATGTATATATACTTCTTCAATGTACATGCACGGCCGCACCTTCCCCTTTTCGCTAGCCTCTGCCACGTTTCTGGCGAATTGCTCTCTCGACGACGGCACACACAAGACAACCACCACCTTCAACCGAACGCATTCCACAGAGAGAAGGTACGACTGGCAACGCAAGTCGAGCTCTCGACGGTATCCGCGCCGGTCGCCCTTGCCGCGTTTGTTGGTCGGTTGTGTACTTCGTAGGGTCTGTAGAGAATGGGAGAGCCGCCGTCGCTCCTTCCGTTGCCATCTCTCGCTTCTTACTCTCCTTCTCTCTTTCTCTCCCGGCCACTCTTTCTCCCTTGTTTCCTTTCTTCTCCATCTTCCCCCCCTCTCTCTGGCCTTTCTTTTTCTTAAGAGTTCAATCGTATCTCGTTTTTTCCCCTCTCGCTGCAATCATTCCCTCTGCGCTTCTCTCTCTCTCTCTCCCTTTCATCATCAACAACCCCGGTCAGCCAAGACTATCGCTCGACAGGGGACCGCTGCGACACTTTTCCTCTTCCCCCAGAAACAGTGGGACACTGCTTTTTTACTTGCTTTTTTTTCCATTTGTCTCTCCCCACGAAACAGGTGCAATATCGCAATCTCGTTCCAAGTCACAGAGAGTATCCCAATATCGCGCCCCTTGTTCGCCGTCTGCAGTGGTGCGCTGCATGCTGCGGCTGCCCGTCTCTCTCTCACTCTCGTCAGACGCTCGTATCGCTTGGCTCTCTCTTCCGCTCGCTCTCCTTCTCCTTCTCTCCTTCTCTTTTCGTCGTGCATCGCCATCCCACGATTTCGCTCGTTTATTTTCTTTCTTTTTATTTTCCCTTCTTTCACCCTTTTTCTTTTTCTCGTTCTCGAATTCCCCTTTTTTTGATATAATTGTTTTTCTTTTGTCGATTTCGACGTCCTCTCCTTTGAGTTGTCCCATTCCAATTCGCATACGCAGTACTCGTACAGTCCAGTTCTCTCAGCACCTGCAGTCTTAATCGCTTTCAATGTGCGCACAACTCTCGCGTCTCAACACGTCGCCGCTTTTGTTCGCTTGATCTCTTGATCGCTAGGTTGATCGCTCAATCGCATCGCACAACAAATCCGTTCGACGTGAGGGTCCTTTGTGGTCCCTCGCGCTCTACGGCGCGCGCCCTTCAAGGGCTCTCTGTCTACCCATCCCGTCACCCACGTCTAGTTTGACTTTTCTTCCCCCCCCCCC
>JAGKRZ010000160.1:0-50270 GCA_020002355.1 Intubia oerlemansii | reverse complement strand
TTTTCCCCCCCCCCCCCCCCCCAGTTGCCTTGCAGCGTTGTGTACCTCTATCTTACAACGGGAACGGCACACACGTCCCGGGAAGGAGCTTCGCATCGATTTCCTTTGTCCTGGGTTGCGCCTACCTGCCGTTCGCTGCATCGCCCTTGTCGTTTTTTATTGTTAGTGGCAATCCTCCTGCTCAGCTCCTTCCTTCAGTCCCATTTGGCACCGTTTTATGCCAATCCTTCTTGCCTTTTTGCCAATCATTGCCGACCACCTTCCCCCTCTCTGCCGTCTGGCGCCAGTCGCGCCTTCCTTGTTCTGACGTCCGCGTCGCTGTCACGCCTACGGAGTACTCCATACTTCGTACCTCTCACTCTCACTCGCCCTCTCACCACGTCCTCCTCACACGCCGTTACCTCGTTTCTTGCGCCAGCGCGCGTGTTGTCTCCACCTTTCCCATTCCCACTTTAATTACCCGCCTACCAGAAAGCGCGTTCGCGCCTTTTCCCCCAGTTCTTCTGGCGTGCTACTGGGGCTTTCTTCTCTCGCTTGTTCCCCTTTGGCGGTCCTTTCTTGGCCTTTCCCTTGTCTGGTCGCTGCACTGTGGCCCCCAGTTGTTTTGTTGTCCAGGGTGTGTACTCCGTATGGTGTGTTCCCGGGCGCTCCCTTCTCCTTCCCACGCGCGCATTTTCCTGTCCCCACGTCACGCAAAAAAAAGGCAACACATTTTCAAATTCATCATCATCGCAAAGCAACACGCATTGCCATCCCCAGTCACCCATTCATCTCCATCCAGTTACCATCATCGCGCATTCTGCTAACGCATCAATTGCCATTGTCGCGCGCGTCGGATTAGTACGACCAGAGCAACAAGAGCAACAAGAGCAAGCAGAAGAACAGCAAGAAGAGCAGGAGTTTGAAACAACAACAGCACAAGGGCAGCCAAAGCGCGCATCAATCCAACAGCCCGTCGTCGCGGAACAAAGCCATCGCGACGACGCCGAATCATCATCGCGACAAGCGACATCAAAGACTACACAAAAGGAAGCCATTCCAGACACCATGTCGGACACCACAAAGACCGACAAGCCCGCGGCTGCGGCCGATGTTCCCAAGGACGACAAGGTTGTTGAGTCGGTAAAGGACGACAAGCCGGCAGAGGAAAAGGAGGAGACGGAAAAGACGGACAAGCCGACCGAGGAGAAGTCGGCAGAGGAGAAGCCGGCAGAGGACAAGACTGAGGACAAGCCTGAAGAAAAGGCCGATGACAAGGCCACTGACAAGGCGGCCGAGTCTGAGGAGAAAAAGGACGACAACGTGGCCGCCGCCGCTGCGCCGGCAGCCGACACCCCGGCCAAGGCTCCGACGACGCTGGCACGTCGCAAGTCGGTCGGCTCCAAGCTCAACCGCAAGGCGTCCAAGGCGCGGATAACCCATCTGGATGCCAAGCCCGGCGACCACTACTTTGTCAAGCTCAAGGGCTACCCGGCATGGCCGGCCATCATCTGCGACGATGACATGCTGCCCCAGACGCTCATCAAGTCGCGCCCCGTCAGTGCCGCGCGTCCCGACGGCACGTACCGCGAAGACTATGCCGACGGTGGCAAGCGTGCTGCGGACCGCACGTTCCCGGTCATGTACCTGTTTACCAATGAATTGTTAGTGGAAAAGGCGATTGATTTTTGAGCTTCTTTTTTTCTTTTTTTTTTTGGCAATTGCTGACAGCAACCAGTGGTTGGGTTCCCAACACCGACCTCAACGACCTCGACCCCAAGACCGTTTCTGACAACATCAATGACAAGATGCGCAAGGACCTGCAGCAGGCTCACCAGCTGGCTGCTGAGAACAACGACCTCGACTACTACAAGGACGTCCTTCGGCAGTTTGAGGAGGAGCGTGAGCTGGCTGCCGAGGAGGAGCGCGCAGCGGCTGAGGCCAAGCGTGAGGCTGCCGAGGCCAAGCGCCAGGCTGCGGAGGCCAGACGCCTGTCGGCGGTGACGCCGAACAAGAAGAACAAGAAGGCCAGCCATGCCGACGACATGGACATGATGGACCTGCCGGCCGACGATGACGAGGAGGCGGCCAGCGCTTCGACCAAGAAGAGCAGCAAGAAGCGCAAGGCCGACGACACGCGCACGCCGCAGCGCAGCGACTCGGTGAAGAAGCCCAAGATCAAGATCACGTCGTCGGGCACGCCCAAGAGCAACGGCGCGGCCACCAGCAAGGTCGAGACGAAGAAGGCGAAGCCGTCCAAGGCGAGCGAGGTGGCAGCGGCGGCGGCGGCAGAGCCTGAGATGAGCCCCGAGGAGAAGCACCGTCGCAAGGTCAAGGAAGTGCTGTTTCTCCGGCATAAGATCCAGAAACTGCTCTTGACACGCGACGTGGAGCCCAAGGCCGAGGACATGAACGCAGTCTCGGATTATGTTTCCAAGATTGAACAGTTCGGCGACCTGGACGTCTCTGTGATCCGCGAGACAAAGATCAACAAGGTGCTCAAGGCCATTATCAAGATGGAGACAATCCCGCGCGAAGACGAGTTCGACTTCAAGTCCCGGTCCATTGTCGTGCTGGAGCAGTGGACCAAGCGTCTCAACGCAGAGCCCGCACCGGCAGCACCGGCAGCAGCAGCAACAACGGGCGACTCGGACAAGGCTGAGAAGGCTGAGAAGCCCAAAAAGGCTGAGAAGCCCGAAAATGCTGACAAGACCGAAAAGTCCAACGGCGACTCCAACGGCGATGTGGCCATGGCCGATGCTGATAAGGAGGCCACGAAGGAGAATGGTGCCGAGAAGGAGGATGGAGAGAAGAAGGAAGAGGCCGAGGGTGACAAGCCCAAGGAGGTGAGTTTTGTCGACAATGGAGAAAATGATGAAGAACGATAGGAGTGTGCCCTTTTACTAACTTGACTCCCTTAAAGGCTGAGGCTGTTGAGGCGGCCGCGTAATGGAATCACGACACTGTTTTGATGAATGGCCGACTTTGTTTGCTGTTCTCTGTTTGCCGATATTTTCTTGGTCCCTTTTTTTGACCAGCTTTTTGACCGGCTTCATCACAGAACCCCCTTTTTTGCAGTACATTTGAATTATACTGTACGCCCAGAAAACAAAAAAGTCTCACTCTCTTTCAACAGTGGGCTGTTTTTTCTTATTTCTCTCATGCCAACTCTTTTCCTGTCGATATTTCTTTTTTTCCCCCTTGGACGGCCTCTCCTTTTCTTGGTCCTTTCTTGGCTGTAACTCTTTCTCTTGTTTTCTTTTGTTCTATTGGTATTTTGGTACGGTTTCTCATGGTTTTGTTTTCTTTCTTTTTCTTTTTTTATTGTTCAGGTCTTGTCTTTTTTCTATTGTCCAAAGGTTATTCTGCTGTGTCGTTATTTATTGGAATGTTTGTATTTCTTTTATTTGTAAACTGCTAAAACAAGTTATTTTAATGGATGATTCGGTATTTGACGGGTGACATGAAGTGACTCCATATAAAAGAAGGCAAGATGATGTTTTGAGGCTGTATGTTGAGCAGTGTGAAATAGTGCGCCATAGCGTATTACATAACTAATAGCACTACCTGTCGCTAAACCTTATTTCATGGGTCGCGAATTTGAGCTTTAGCGACAACAGGCCGAAAAGTCAACAACACTCGTCAGCGCACGCTTTCTTTCCTTTCCTCTTATTTATTCCATTTCTTTATTCATCCTCATTGCCCATCATGTCTGACGATGAGGACGATTACATGAAGATGACGTTTGACGACGTCGACACCTCCACGACGGGCCGCAAAAAAAACGGCCGGCCCGTCGAGACGTCGCTGCAGCGGCGCATGCGTCTGGAGCGCGAGGGCCGCGAGCGCGGACGGATCCCGTCCAAGGCAGAGCTGGCCCGAGCGGCCGAGAAGGGCCGGCAGGAAGCCCTGAATCGGTCCTTGTTTGAGCAGGCCTCGACAAGCTCACGAGGCCCGGCCGCCAAGAGCAAAGGTTTCGCCATGATGGCCAAGATGGGATTTAAAGCTGGCCAGGCGCTGGGAAGAGAGAGGGAGAGCCCATCACAGTCGAGCGTTGGAGAAGGAGACCAAGAAAAGGATCAGAACCAGAGCAAGAGTCAAGACAAGCCCCAAAGCAAAAACAAAAATCTGGACAAGGACACGCCTCTGACAGAGCCCATCCGGATCCAGGTCAAGCGCGGCCGGGGCGGTATTGGCTCCGAGAAGAAGGGCGATGACGACGACGGCGGCGATGGCAATGACCTGCAAGATGGTCCAGAGTCGAAAAGGGCGAGAAAAGAACTGGATCCTGTCGAGTACCGCGAGCGAATGCGGCAGGAGAGGGAGGCGAATCGGTTGGAGAGCCAGCTGCGAGCCGCCCAGACGATTGCTGAGCGCATGGCAGGCGAGGAGGAGGAGGAGGAGGAGGTCGAGGCAGACGCAGAAGATCTCAAGGACCTCAAAGAGATCAATGTTTTGTGGCGCGGCCGAGTGAAGGAGAGACGGGCCAGGGAAGAGGAGCGGAGGCTTTGGATCAAGGCGCAGCGGCTGCTGGACCAGAAGCTGCGGGACAAGGACAGGGACAGGGACAGCGATGGCGACAGCGATGTCGAGACGGGCGAGGGGTCTCTTCTTCCGTCAGGCATGAGGACGTACATTGCGAGCGACGGGGAGGACAATGACGACGAGGGCAAGGAAGACAAGGAAGACAAGGAAAAGGTGGATGGCGATGACAATGAGCTCGCCGAGTTTGAAGCTCTGCCTCCTGGCGAGCGACTGCAAAAGGTGGTCGACTGGCTGCGGGATAACTACAAGTACTGCTTCTGGTGCAAGTTTACCTACCCAGACGCCGAGATGGAAGGCTGTCCAGGACGCACCGAGGCGGATCACGATTAAGGGATGAGGATACGATGTGGATAAAAATATGAAATCTAAAAAAAATGAGATTGTTCTGTCTATAGGTTTTTTATAGATAGCGGCGAACGTCCATCTCGTCGACGGCTTCTTCGTAGAGAGTGCCAAAGGCGGCATCCGACATGCCTTGGCCGGAACGCCGACGGAAGACGTGAGCCACAACGACGGACAGGTCGTCGCTCAGGTCCAGCGCGGGATCACCCGTCGGTGCTGCGCGCTGGCCGTAGACGGTGAGCTGTCGCGCGCTCACTTCTTTCAGCAGCGTCTCGACGACTTCGCTGGCTTGGAGGATGCGGTGCCGGGCGGCATGCGTGTCGCGGCGCATTTTGGATGGCGACGACGCCGATCGTGCTGCGGCAGACTCTGGCTCGGACAATCCGGACGATCCGGACGATCCGGACGACAGTGACGCGCCGGCCACGAGCTCGACGGCCAGACTGTCGGTCATGCGGTAGCGAGGCGTGCCGTCGCGGGCAGCGGGAAGGCTGAGCAGCGGCCGCAGCGTCTGCAGCATGACGCAGAGACCTGGGAAATCGCCCGTCTTGCGGAAGGAGTGCAGCACGAGACGGCCGAGCGTCTGGAAATAAGACAGCTCGCGGGGGTCCATCTTTTTGTGCTCACTGTCTGTAGGAGCCGCTCCCCAGATAGGCTTGAATGCGCCGCGGGGCACGAGACCGGCCATGTCGGCAACGAGCTGGCGGCTGATGCGCATATCGGCGGCCAGCTGCTTGTCGGACATGTAGCTGGCCGACGACAGGCTGCGGCTGCTGTGCACACCGAGCGAGCGGAAGAGCGAGAGGAAGGTGTGGACGTTGGGCGTGGAGCGCTGGGCCGGGGGCAGGGGGGCCTCGCCGGGGGCGGTGGCGTCGCCGTGGACCATGCGACGGTACAGATTGCGCGCGGCCTTGCCGCGGCCTTCGCGGACGTAGGCCTCGAGCAGCTGGTTCATCATGACGGCGTCGGTGGAGGACATTTCGCAGTCGCGGAAGGCCGCCCAGAGCTGCTCGAGGGCTTGACTCTGGCCGCGGTTCTTGTAGTTGTCGGCCATGAGCAAAAAGGTTTCGAGCGAGGCGCGGGGGACAAAGCGGAGGGGTTCATCTTTGCCTGCCGTGCGGGTGTCTGAGACGGACGACGAGGTGACCTCGTCCTTTGGCTTTGTGACCAACTGCCCCGGCCACTCGGACTGGCGCGAGCGACGCCGCAGATCGACATAGAGCTGTCGAGACTCGATCATGCGCCAGGCCAGGGCATCGGCGCGCGCCTGGTTGTCGGCCGTGCCGGAGCGCAGCCAGGCGCCCAGCAGTCCATTGACCTGCACGGCGGCCGTCATGACGCCGCGGCTCTGCATAAAGTGCAGCACGCGGTAGGCGCCGTCGAGGTCACCGGCGCCGATGAGCCGTTTGAGCCACTTTCCAAAGAAGAAGTGGTTGGCCACCTTGGAGGGCAGCGGCATCGTCGCGCCGTCGCGCTTGTAGCGACGCTGGCGCACATCAATGGCGCCCGAGAACATCATGTCGACAAAGACGTCAAAGGCGTACTCGGTGTGGTTGGCCTGCAGGAAGCACGAGACGACCTCGTCGTAGTCGGACAGGGTCATGCCGCGGGCGGTGCCGGTGCCCTGGGGAGCACCCGCCGGGCCACCGAGCAGCGTCTTGCATCGCTCGTAGATGGACCAGGCCTTGTCGGGGGAGCCGTGCAAGGCAGCGCCGCGGATCACGACGAAGAGCACGCGCGGATCGGCCGCCGTCTCGCCTGCCTTGCTGTCTGAGCCATCCAGACCAAACAAGACATCGGCAGCGCGCTCGGCACGCTCGACGTCGCCGTGCAGGGCGCACATGCGCACGCCCAGCTCCCAGTAGGCCGCGGCCGTGTCCGGATGGGCGCCCAGCGTCGCCGCGCCGCGGCGCCAGTTGTCGAGCGCGGCGTCGGGCCAGCCCTCGACAAACATGGCCTCCATGGCCAGCAGCTGCTGGTCGTCGGTCAGCGGCACGCCGGCAGCCTGCATGTCCTTGGCCAGGTAGTAGACGTGCGACAGCCGGCGCGGGTTCTTGGTGACGCCCGACGCATCGCGGTAGGCCAGTATCTCCCAGAGACACCGCCACGCCGCCGCGGGGACATTGGACCAATCCTCGGCCAGCGATGTGCGGGCTGCACCGTAGCGTCGCCACAGACCGGCAATCAGCTTGTCGTCGATGCCGCCGGGCAGGTCGCGCTGCTGCCGCCGCCCGGCCAGACGCAGGGTGCTGTTGAGATGGCGGATGTGCTGGCGCGCCGTCCGCGTGAGGCCCGTGTCTGAGATTCGCAGCGCCTCTTTGAGCGCTTCCTTGGCTTCCTTGGCTTCCATGGCTTCTCCTCCGAGACTGAGCCGCGTCAGCTCCTCCAGCTCATCCGCCTCTTCCTCCTCCTGCTCCATGTCCCGTAGCATGTCATATGTTTTCTGGAGGCGTGTTGTCCGCCGTCTGGCTGGACCACTGCTGCTTCTGCTCCTATCGAGATTTCGCACAATCTCCTGCGTCTCCAGCAGCTTTCTCTCCAGCTCATCCAATCGCTGCTGCGTCTCGCGGTCCACAGGGCTGCCAAATTCGCCTGCCGCCGGTACGATCGTGCCATCGTCCTGCTCGTCAAAGTACCGAATCGTCACATCCTCGGGTCGGCCATACTGCTGTGAGCTGCTGCTGCTCTCCTCGGCCAATTGGCGAAGATCGTCGAGGGTTGGTACATCAGGTGGTGGCTGTTGTTGTTGTTGTTGTTGCTGTTGTTCTGTGTCTGTTCTTGTCCCCCGAAGATGGGCCGTCTCGGGAAGATTCTTGACTCGTCGTCGTCGGGCAGGGACGGATTGTCGAGATCCAGCTTGGTGCGCTGCCGTCGTGATGCCCGCGGCGGCTGGCCAGACAGGTCTTGCTGTCGCTGCTGTACCTGCCGCCCGCAGACTGCCCAGACATGACCGACACACAAATGTGCCTCGCAGGCCCATGTCGGCAACCATTGACGTAGGCCGGGCCATGGCTTCGGTAGGGGTTGTCGCAGCAGTTGGCAAAAGCTGTCAAAGCTGTATCACAGGTCACCCCGCGGCTGTCGTTGACGTTGGGATGTTTTTCGATGGCCTCACACAAATTTTAAGAATAGTGCCGATAGCAGCTCGCCTACCGTTTTTGCCAAGCTCCACTGGTAATGCACTGTTTTGTCGCAAGACCGTTACCAGTATAAAAACAGTGGGACCCTTGCCTTATCGGTCTCACCGCCCTGGCAGAATACTTGCGATCTCTCGTTATCGCCATTTTTTTTTCTTCTGAAGCAGCCCAGAGCTCTCTGGAAATTACAGAGTACACAACACGCACACACAGCACATATCGCGACCATGTCGACACACAGCGAATTCGTGCGCCTTCAGGGCCACCGCTTCTTCGCTCAGCGACTGGTCCTGGCCACGCTGACCGGTCGGCCCGTGCACATCTCGGGCATCCGCAGCTCGTCACCGACAAATCCTGGTCTCGCGCCGCACGAAGTCTCGTTCCTGCGCCTTCTCGAAGCCGTCACCAACGGCAGCGCCTTCCAGATCTCGTACACGGGTACCACCATAACCTACCACCCGGGTCTCATCACGGGCACCGTCGCCGGCGCCGGCGCCACCGAGGACGACGTCATTGAGCACCACGTGCCCGCCGGCTGCACCCGCGGCATCACCTACTTCTTGCTGCCCATCGCCCTGCTCGCGCCCTTCTCCAAGGCCCACGTCAACATCCGCTTCTCGGGCCCCGGCGTCATTACGGCCGCCAATGCTGAGACGGGCGATATTTCGGTGGATGCTTTCCGTCTCGCCGTCCTCCCCCTCTACGGCCTCTTTGGCATCCCCCCCGCGCGCATCGAGCTCATTGTCCGCCAGCGCAGCTGCGTCGGCCAGGGCGTCCGTCGCGGCAACGGCATCGTCGAGCTGCGCTTTGCCAGCCAGGTCCGTCTGCCCAAGACGCTCCACCTCAACCAGAGCGCCGGCCGCATCAAGCGCATCGGCGGCGTCGCCTACAGCACCGGCGTCTCCGCCTCCAACAACAAGCGCATGATCCACGCTGCCCGCGCCGTCCTCAATGCCCTGACGGGCGAGATCAAGATTGCCGAGGCGTCGCCCAGCCGCGAGGAGGATCTTCCGAAGGACAAGGCCGAGGGCGGCCGGCCGGGCATCGGTTTCGGTCTCTGCCTCGTCGCCGAGTCGAGCGTCAACGGCGTCGTCTACTCGGCCGATGTCGTCAGCCCTGCCCAGGGCGGTGTCCTCGCCGAGGATCTGGGTACCGAGTGCGCGCACAAGCTGCTGGCGGCCATCGCCTCGGGCGGCTGCGTCAGCTTCACGGCCGCGCCGACCGTGCTGACGCTGATGGCCATGGGCTCCGAGGACGTGGGCCGTCTGCGGCTGAGCAAGGATGTCGTCGTGGCCGAGGAGGTCATTGGTCTGGCGCGCGATCTCAAGGCCTTTGGTGCCAGCAGCTGGGGTCTGCGCGAGGCCGAGGATGACCATGCCGCTGGTGGTTTCGGCGACGAGGACGACAGCGAGGAGGAGGACGATGACGATGATGAAGATGAGGATGACGAGGATGAGGACGGCGACGAGGACGTCGAAAAGAAAAAGACGGCCGACAAGAGTGCACCAGAAAGCCGGGGTGACGTCCATGTGTCGATAAAGGGCTTTGGTCTTGGAAATGTCGGCCGCAAGGTGGCGTAAAAGTCGAGAAAGAGGAAGTTCTGCTTTTGTCTCCTTTGGCGTTTTGGTGTTCTTTTTTGCATCTTTCATTTCTTGTCCCATCTTTGCATTGCATATTATGTTCACCTGTATACCAAAATTAGAAGAGCCGTCACATATTGACATTATGCATTTCATTCACATGAAAAGACGAAAAGACGTAAACTCGCAAAAGTGAGGCAATGCCAAAGAAAACAAGAATGGCAAAAAGGGATTGTCCAAGAATGCCCTCATATGTAAATTCATTAGTCATGACGAGAAAAAAGGTAAGCTGGCATAGACTGAAAGACAGACAGACAGCTCCATCAAACCCCTCATTGAGGCTGTCGTGCCCCGGCTCGTGCTCGTGCTCGTCGTTCAGCTGCCATACGTGCCAGCGTGACGGCATAGCCAAACGACTGCAGCGACTGTGCCGTCGCCGTGGCGCCGCTCTCGGGCGCACGAACAGCACGACGCAACGAGTGCACGACATAGACGTCGCCAATATTGGTGCCCGAGTACATGGCGTCAATGAGCTTGTCGGCCGCCTCTTCCACGCTCGTTCCCGGCACCATATCGAGACCGAGAGACCGCAGTCGCCCGTCTCGATCTTGGCCTGACGGTGGAATGAGAGAAGAGCTCCTGCTCCTGTTGACAGTCTCATTGCCTGATGCTGCTGCTGCTGTTGTCGCTGCAGTCTCTCCTGATCGGCCCATGGGCTGCATCTCAATGCCGTCAGCACTCTCTCCTGCTGTTCTCCCTGTCTGTGATACACCGCGTTCTTCTGCGTCTAGTGCTTGTATTGTTGGTGGTGGTGCTTGTCCTCCTCCTCCTCCACCTGCTGCTGCTGCTGCTGTCGCTGTCGATGCAGTTGATGCAGTTGATGCAGCTGGTGTCGTCGTCAAGAATGGCATCGATCCTAGCGATGGAATGGTGGGCTGTCGCGGCGGATGGACCAACCGGCGCACCTTTTCGCGCTCCGCATTGACGGCCAGCGTGAGACATTGCAGCACGACAATGGCCAGGTCCAGCAGCAGCAGCGTGCGTCGTGATGCCGGCGGCTTCTGGCCGATAAAGTCGATAAAAGCACCGCCGTGAAGGTATCCCCGATTGGCCTCGGAGGCGACGGTGCGTGGGCCAAAGAGATGGAAGAGGATGCACAGCGTGTTGGACACGAGCACGCCAAAAAGGTGAGCGCGGCGCGTGTCCACGTCAAAGATGAAGTCTTCGGATTTGGGGGAGAGGAAAAAGGACTGTGCCGCCGCGCGGATCATGAGTCGAAAGAGGGAGCATCTGTACGTTAGAGGGAAAAAAAGAAAGTCAAGGGGTCACATGGTGGTAGCCGCTTACTCCATGTAGTAGAGTGCCGACATCTCGGCATAGGCGAGCATGTCGAGGTGCTGCATGAGCTCGGTAAAGAAGCCCAGCTTCCGTCGCAAGCCGTCGCGGATCTTCTGCTTGACGGCGCTCGAGACGCCCGGAATGCTGGCAATTCCCTGGCCGCCGTTGGCCCGCGCAGCGCTGCTGTTGCTCCGGCTGGCGCGGCCCGTCCGGGGTCGAGGCACGCGGCCAGACGGACGGTTGCCCGACGGCATCCGCAGTCCAGAGTCGTCCATGCTGGTAAAGACGGTGCCTCGTGTGCTTCTTGAATATGTTTTTGTCCTCCTTTTTTCGATACTCCCAACGCGCCTGTTTCGTGCCTCGATTTTTGTCGAAAGCCAGGAGGCGCGCCAAACAGCCGCTACCTCATGTTCAGGGGCGTGGGCGAAAGGACGGGATGCGGTTGGTGGATAAAGGTGCTTCTTTTTCGAAAAGGTGTAGTAAGGGGAAGAGTTCGCGGTTCGGAAAGAGGTCTCGTATCTTGCTTTTGTCGAAAATTAGCATCCCAAAAGGCCGTGTGTCCCAGAATGCACGACGCAAAAAAGGCAGGCACGGTTACGAGGTTTTGTCTGTATTTGTCGATGCGACCTTGTCGCGCTTGCCGTTTTGTCTGGAGAGACAGCGAGCCCAGAGCTCGTACGTCAGCGGAGCGCCATTACGGAGCACTGTTTCCAAATGGTGCACCGTTTCATAAAAACGGAGCCTGGCAAGAGAGGCTGAAGAGTTCTGTCGGAGAAACGGAAAAACGGTAACCCGTTACGGAATGCCAGTAGTTGACGGTGGGCGGGCAGGGAAAGGACAGCGGGCGCCAGCAGCGGGCAGCCTTGGCGGGGTTCACATACTGGTCGCTTTTTGGCGGGCAGCAAATTGAGTCACCCATTTTTGTGACTGTCTCTTTTGACGACGACGGTCCAAGTCCCTCTCTCCCCCAGCACAGCGCATCCCGGTACAATTTGAAAGACCCTCTTCATCGTCTCATCACCACGACCACACCCATCATGGCGACAAAAGACGACCTGACGACGGCCGTGCTCAAGGCGCTGTCGACAACCGAGTCGATTGCGACGCACGAGGCCTTTCCCGAGAGCAAGACGATCGACATCAAGGCCGTGCTCGACCGGTTACGGTCGCGGTCGATGATCACATACGAGACGCTGGAGCGCGATGAGTACGTGCTGGAGGACGAGGGCGCCCAGATTGCGGCCAATGGCAGCCACGAGGCGCGCGTGTTTGAGGCGCTGCGCCAGGCCGTCGAGGGTCTCTCGGTGCAGGATCTCGAAAAGGCCGTGGGCGACAAGCAGGTGACGAAGCTGGGCCAGGGCAAGGCTTTCCGCGAGAAGTGGATTGCCAAGACGGCCGATGGAAAGTTCAAGGCAGTGGTAAGTTGGGGGGGAGAGGAGGAAGGGGGATGGGGGAGAGGAGAGAATGTGTGGAAGTGTGGAATATACTGCAAAGGACAAGTCTTTCTCTGACACGTCCTTTTTTTTTTTTTTACTTCCCACCAGGCCGAGACCATCACGGACACGACTCGCCAGCAGCTGCAAGACATTCAAAAGAACCGCACGCACGCCGACGCCAAGGTGATTGCGGAGCTGCGCAAGCGCAAGCTGATCCGGCTGCAAAAGGTGATCAACTTCCGCGTGCAAAAGGGCGACAAGTTTGCGCTCGAGGTGCCGCGGGAGGAGACGGACCTGACGGCGGACATGCTGGCGTCGGGCGCGTGGAAGACGGCGACGTTCAAGCCGTACAACTTTAACGCGCTGGGCGCGGACCAGAACGCGGGCGCGCTGCACCCGCTCAACAAGGTGCGGCACGAGTTCCGCCAGATCTTCTTTGAGATGGGCTTTGAGGAGATGCCGACGGACCAGTTTGTCGAGTCGGGCTTCTGGAACTTTGACACGCTCTTTGTGCCGCAGCAGCACCCGGCGCGCGACCTGCAGGACACGTTCTACATTGCCGACCCCGTCAAGGCCGACCCGCCGCGCGCGACCGACGCCAACGACAAGAAGGACTACAAGCAGTACTGGGACAATGTGCGCCAGGTCCACGAGACAGGCAAGTACGACTCGATCGGCTACCGCTACCCCTGGTCGCCCGACGAGTCGCTCAAGCTCGTGCTGCGCACGCACACGACGGCCATCTCGTCGGCCATGCTGCACCGCCTGGCCGCCAAGCGCGGCCCCGACGGCCGTCCCCCGCCGGCGCGCTACTTCTCCATCGACCGCGTCTTCCGCAACGAGTCGGTCGACGCCACGCACTTGGCCGAGTTCCACCAGGTCGAGGGTGTCATTGCCGACTACGGCCTGACGCTCGGCGGCCTGATGGAGTTTATGGAGATCTTCTTTGGCAAGATGGGCCTCGAGGACCTCAAGTTCAAGCCGGCCTACAACCCCTACACCGAGCCCAGCATGGAGATTTTCAGCTACCACAAGGGCCTCGGCAAGCTTGTCGAGATTGGCAACAGTGGCATGTTCCGGCCAGAAATGCTCGAGGCCATGGGCCTGCCGCGCGACATGCGCGTCTACGGCTGGGGTCTCAGTCTGGAGCGGCCGACCATGATCAAGTACGGCATCTCCAACATTCGTGAGCTTCTTGGCCACAAGGTCGACCTCAACTTTATCAAGAAGACGGCTGCCGTGCGGTTGGACAAGGATTAAACGGAGGGAGGGCTGTGTGTTTGAGAGAGAGAGGAGGAGGCTGCATTTTGAAATGGCAACAGGGTCATGATTTAGGAAGGGCAAAACAAAAAAAGAGAGAGCAATACAGTAGAGCAAATAACAATAAAAAAGAAAGCAACTACTATGTTGAAATAGAAGAGCGTGACAATTGAAGTGTTTGTGCCGTGGGAATGACTCAATTGATATTAATCTGGCTTTTGCCGGCTTAAAATCAAATGAACGGATGTCGGCAAAAATTTTTGTCGCCTGAGAAAAAAAAAAGAAAAAGAAAAAAACTTCGTAGAGGTAGGTGGATTAAAAATAGGTCACAAAGAATTTCAAAAATAAAACGTACCTAAACAAAAAAAGAGAGCTGAATAAAATTCAAAAATCAATTTCAAAATCAAAATCAAAATCAATTCTGTCCATGACTCAAAATCAACAACAGCTCGCACCCAACAAGCTCTCAACAGACAACAACCCCTGACAGCGTCACCATGCCGTATTGTAAGTATTTACACCGGGCTGCATGTCTTCCGAAGTCGCTCTCTGGCCCCTTGCCGTTATCTTCACCGTCGACCTCTTCGTTCCGCTGCCGTAGTGGCATTTGGCCAATCATAATTCCCAATCGGTAGTATAAAAGTGGAGATCTGAAAAAAATTGTGTAGCCCCCGAACATGCCAAAATTGCGACAGGGGAAAAAGAGTCATTGGCAGCCAAAAAGGTTATCTTATCAGGGGCCCGTAGCTCCCCCGCCAGCGGGTGCAAAGAGCAAAATTATAGCGGCCCTCTCAACAAATCTCCAATGACTCTTTTTGGGGGGTCTATATTTTTTTTTCTCCAGGCTTTTTGGGTCAAAACCTCGTTGGCCCTTTTTTTCTTCTTTTTATTTATTTAATACTATTTGAGATAAGAGGCAGCTGCTGCCGCCCTTTTTGATTCTTTTCTAGAAAAGCAATCCTTTTTTTGAGCCTTTTCGACTTTTGGGGGCAGCCAATTGCTCGAACTTCTCTGCCCCTCCTCATCTCTCTCATATCTCTCGAACCTCGTCGTCCAACTCTCACCGTCCCCGGTCTCTCTTTATTTTTTTTTGAGTCCCCTCTTTCTTACAACAACCACCAAAATCACACAACCACACATCATTACCAATGCTGTCGGCCATGTCCCTGGCGGGCCGCGCCCCTTCGCGCCTGCTTCGACACGGTCGGCGCCTGCCTCCTGCCGTCTCGTCGGCCTCGACTGTGCGTCACGTGGCCGCCTTTTCGACGATTCTCTCGACTCCGGCCAGCCGTGCACAGACGCTCACCAAGAGCAGCGCGCCGGCCAACAAGAACAAGACCGTCACGCTGCACGTCCGCCGGACGCTGACCAACTCGGCCAAGCGCACGGCGACGGCGTCTGACCTCTCGGCGTCGCAGTCGGTGCACAATGCGCGGGCGTACCTCGACAGCGGCGTGATCAAGCCGCGCGACATTGTCGATGTCAAGAAGGTGCTGGTCATTGGCTCCGGTGGTCTGGCCATTGGCCAGGCCGGCGAGTTTGACTACTCGGGCAGCCAGGCGCTCAAGGCGCTCAAGGAGGCCGGCGTGTCGTCGGTGCTGATCAACCCCAACATCGCGACCATCCAGACCAACCACACGCTGGCCGACGAGGTCTACTACCTGCCGGTGACCCCCGAGTACGTGTCCTACGTCATTGAGCGCGAGCGTCCCGACGGCATCTTCCTGTCGTTTGGTGGCCAGACGGCGCTCAACCTGGGCGTGCAGATGCAGCGCCTGGGCCTGTTTGAAAAGTACGGCGTGCGCGTGCTCGGCACCAGCGTGCACACCCTCGAGCTGAGCGAGGACCGCGACCTGTTTGCGCGCGCCCTCGACGAGATCAACATCCCCATTGCCAAGTCGATTGCCGTCAACACCGTCGACGAGGCGCTCGACGCTGCCAACAAGGTCGGCTACCCCATCATCGTGCGTGCCGCCTACGCCCTCGGCGGTCTCGGCTCCGGCTTTGCCAACAACGAGGAGGAGCTGCGCAACATGGCCGCCCGCTCGCTCACCCTCTCGCCGCAGATCCTCGTCGAGAAGTCGCTCAAGGGCTGGAAGGAGCTCGAGTACGAGGTCGTGCGCGACGCCAACAACAACTGCATCACTGTCTGCAACATGGAGAACTTTGACCCCCTCGGCATCCACACCGGCGACTCCATCGTCGTTGCTCCCTCCCAGACTCTGAGCGACGAGGAGTACCACATGCTGCGCTCTGCCGCGATCAAGATCGTCCGCCACCTTGGTGTCGTCGGCGAGTGCAACGTCCAGTACGCCCTGCAGCCCGACGGCCTCGACTACCGCGTCATCGAGGTCAACGCCCGTCTCTCCCGCTCCTCTGCCCTCGCCTCCAAGGCTACCGGCTACCCCCTCGCCTACACTGCCGCCAAGATCGGCCTCGGCCACAGCCTGCCCGAGCTGCCCAACGCCGTCACCAAGACCACCACGGCCAACTTTGAGCCCTCGCTCGACTACATCGTCACCAAGATCCCCCGCTGGGACCTCAACAAGTTCCAGCACGTCAAGCGCGACATTGGCAGCGCCATGAAGTCCGTTGGCGAGGTCATGGCCATCGGCCGCACCTTTGAGGAGTCGCTGCAGAAGGCTATCCGCCAGGTCGACCCCCGCTTCGACGGCTTCCAGGGCGAGCCCTTCCCGGACCTCGACCACGAGCTGCAGAACCCCTCTGACCGCCGCTGGCTCGCCGTCGGCCAGGCCATGTTCCACGAGAACTACTCGGTCGACCGCGTCCACGAGCTCACAAAGATTGACAAGTGGTTCCTCTACAAGCTGCAGAACCTCGTCGACACCACCCGCGAGCTGCAGAACGTCGGCAGCGTCGCCGCCCTCAAGCGCGAGCAGCTCCTCCAGGCCAAGAAGCAGGGCTTCTCCGACCGCCAGATCGCCAAGGCCATCCTCGGCAACGACGCCGGCGCCGCCGGCGAGGACGCCGTCCGCGCCATGCGTCGCCAGCTCGACATCCACCCCTGGGTCAAGAAGATTGACACCCTGGCCGCCGAGTTCCCCGCCGACACCAACTACCTGTACACCACCTACAACGCCACCAGCCACGACATCACCTTTGAGGAGAAGGGCACCATGGTCCTGGGCAGCGGCGTCTACCGCATCGGCTCGTCCGTCGAGTTCGACTGGTGCTCCGTCTCGGCCGTGCGCGCCCTCCGCAAGGCCGGCCACAAGACCATCGTCATCAACAGCAACCCCGAGACCGAGTCCACGTCCTACGACGAGGTCGACCGTCTCTACTTTGACGAGCTGACCTACGAGCGCGTCATGGACATTTACGAGCTCGAGCACTCGGCCGGCGTCGTCGTCTCCGTCGGCGGCCAGCTGCCCCAGAACATGGCCCTGCGTCTCCAGGAGACCGGCGGCGCCAAGGTCCTCGGCACCGACCCCCGCAACATTGACAAGGCCGAGGACCGCCAAAAGTTCTCCGAGATCCTCGACAATGTCGGCATCGACCAGCCCGCCTGGAAGGAGCTCACCTCCGTCGCCGACGCTGCCGGCTTTGCCTCGTCCGTCGGCTACCCCGTCCTCGTCCGTCCCAGCTACGTCCTGTCCGGCGCCGCCATGACCGTCATCCACAGCCAGGAGGACCTCCAGGAGAAGCTCGAGGCCGCCGCCAACGTCTCGCCCGACCACCCCGTCGTCATCACCAAGTTCATCGAGGGCGCCCAGGAGATCGACGTCGACTGTGTTGCCGACAACGGCAAGCTTGTCGTGCACGCCGTCAGTGAGCACATTGAGCAGGCCGGTGTCCACTCGGGCGACGCCTCGCTCATCCTGCCCCCCGCCCACCTCGACGGTTCCGTCATGGCCCGCATCAAGGAGATTGCCGAGAAGGTCGCTGCCGCCTTTGAGATTACCGGTCCCTTCAACATGCAAATCATCAAGGCCGACGCCGAGGCCGACGCCGCCAACCAGGAGCCTACCCTCAAGGTCATCGAGTGCAACCTCCGCGCCTCGCGCTCGTTCCCCTTTGTCAGCAAGGTCCTCGGCACCAACTTTATCGATGTCGCCACTCAGGCGCTGCTGGGCGAGAACGTCCCTGCCCCGCGCGACCTCATGAAGGTGCCCCGCGACTACGTCGCCACCAAGGTGCCCCAGTTCTCGTGGACGCGTCTGGCCGGTGCCGACCCCTTCCTGGGCGTCGAGATGGCCAGCACGGGCGAGATGGCCTGCTTCGGTAAGGACCTGGTCGAGGCCTACTGGACGTCCGTCCAGTCCGCCATGAACTTCCGCGTCCCCGAGCCCGGCGAGGGTCTCCTCTTTGGCGGCGAGACCGAAGCCCGCGACTGGCTCTCCCGCGTCATGGACTTTGTCGCCCCCAAGGGCTACAAGCTCTACGCCGTCGAGCCCCGCGTCAAGGAGTACCTCGAGAAGAACAGCAAGACGCCCATCGACGTCCAGCTCATCGAGTTCCCCGCCGACGACAAGCGCCAGCTCCGCGAGGTCTTTGAAAAGTACAACATTCGCGGTGTCTTCAACCTCGCCCGCGCCCGCGGCAAGACCATCCAGGACGTCGACTACGTCATGCGCCGCAACGCTGTCGATTTCGGCGTGCCCCTCTTCATGGAGCCCCAGACCGCCATCCTCTTTGCTCAGTGCCTCAACGAGAAGCTGCCCCGTCCCGACGGTATCCCCTCCGAGGTCCGCGCCTGGTCCAACTTTATCGGTGGCAAGCCTCTGTAACTGAGAGAAGAGAGGGAGAGCAAGACCAAAAAAGATAAAAATAAAAAAGAAAAGGTGAAAGACTCGAGTACCTGTAAAAAAATAGGTCCTAGGAAAGGAATAAAAAGAATCGGCGTTTTTATGGAAATCAAAAAAAGGGGGAACTTTTTCTTTAGGTAGCTAGGTACCTACTGAACTGGGAGGGAAAAAATGTGTTATCAGATGAGACAATAAAAAAGAGAGTCGCTTTTTTTTTGTACAAGGAGGGTAGATAGGTGGCTGGTCGTGCAGTTCTTTTTTCTTTTTTTTTCCTTTTTTTTTGATTTTTGCTTCGCGTACATTTTTCTGGCACTATTTTTTGAATTTGGATAGCATTGGAATTTCATATGATTGATCTACCCGTTTTCAGTATTCCCACCTTATGATGCTCCTCGGTGCCTGCCCGTCCTAGGTATATACTTAGGTATATATGTACCGAAACCAGAAAGGACTCTCACCTATCCCTTTCTAATGAATTTCCTGCCACCAACGCTTTGATTTCCAATCACCCTTTCCATTCCTTTATGGTGGTGGTCCAGAAGACGGTCCAGATGTCGAGGATGGGTTGCGTCCATTCAGCCTAAACGCAGCAAATCGTTTAGTCAAGGGTTCTCCAGAGTCGGAACGGTGCATGGGCACATCAGAAGTAGCAGAAGCAGAAGAAGCAGAAGAAGCAGAAGCAGCAACAGAAGTGGCAGAAGCAGACAAACCACGAGAGACTGGACCTTGCACCTCTCCCTGATCACTCCCACCCTGATCACTCTCACCTTGCCGTATCTTTTGCGGGCGTGGGCGTCTCACACCATCAACACTCCCCACACTGTCCTTTCTCTCTCGCGGTCGCTTGGGGTTGGGCTTGGGTATTGGCTCACCGGCAGACTGCAAAATCATCAACAGCGTCTGCCATCCGGGCGCGCCCTGCAGCTGGGCCGCGTCCGTCTTGTCGTGCAGTGTCGCTGCGCGGCAGAGAAGTTTTTCTTCGTCCTAGAAAAGGTTAGGGGTGGGCTGAGAACGAAAAACACAGAAAGGTGTGCTCTACTCACCTTTGACAAAACATCCATGGCGTGGATGGCACACAACAAGTGAAAGTTGGATACGTTTCCAGCCTGGAGAGAGCGCCGCATCGCTGCGTGGTCCTGGCTCTCGCCCACAAAAGCGCGGTTCTCAATGGGGAAACCAACATCCTGGAACACGGGCTTGGCCTCGTCGGGGAATCCGTGCGTCAGCGTGACAAACAGGTACTCGACAGGGAACGCCGGCTTGGCATTCTCCTGCACGTTGGCGCCGTACTCGTTGATGTGGCGGTAAAAGACTTCGGGGATGTACCGGCTTCGCGCCGACGTTGCGGACTCGTTCACATCCTCGTCCTCGTCGCGCACCAGCATCGACTCGGGCTCCGCCGATGGCTCGACAATGTCGGCACGCACCATCTCCACCGCGTCATTCGACATTTGGTACGCCGAGATGGCAATCTCGCCCGACTCGTTGCCCGTGATCACGCAAGTCACAAAGTTGGAGCCGAAACGGCCCGTGTCGCTCCACTTGGTCGGCTTTGGGTGCTGCGCCTGCAGCCGCGCCGAGAAGATCACCTCTTGCGACGACAGGTAGTACGAGTCTGCATGCCGCTTGCACACGACCGAACCGTCGCCTGCGCCCGCGTCCATCAGATCGGTCCAGATCACGCCGACACGCTCGAGACCGCACAGCTGCGCCACGGCGTCAATGGCTGCCTCGTCCTCCCACGCGTTCAGCGTCAGACCGTCCGACTCGTCCACCTGCGGCGGCTCGTACACGGCCTCGACCACGGCCTTGATGCCCAGCGGGACCACATCGTACTCCTCGTAGCGACCGTACATGTAACCGAGGCGCTGCGCGCCGCTCTTGCGCCACGAGTTGATAAAGGCATCGACCACGGCAGGCGACGAGAACTCGACGTGGTCGACGTTGCGGAAGACGGGCGGCTGCAGCGAGATGGCGCTCGGCTGGCACTTGCTGCAGATACCCTCTGGCCACGCCGGGTGACCCGAGGGACAGTCGGGGCGGACGCGGAAGAAGGGCTCGACGAGCGGCGGGATGAAGGAGGCGCCGAGCTCGGGCTTGTTCTTTTCCGAGTTGATCTTGCGCAGGTACGAGTGGAAGGAGAGGTACTTGATCTTGTGATCTTCGAGGTACTTGGCGTTGAACGGGTCGAGCGGCTGGCAGTAGTCGCACATGCCCTTGTCGCCGTGCCGGCAGAAGCGGGGGTCGCGTTTGCGCGGGATCTTGCCCGACAGCTTGTCGAGCCGGTCGTCGAGCGCCGACTGCTTGACCGTCTCCCAGGGGTTTTTTATACGTGCAGCGGTGGCCGAGATGGGCACTGCCGCCGAGGCAGGCAGAGAGGCGATGGGCCGGTCTTCGCCGGGAAGAACGGGCTTACCGTTGAGCCGATTCGCCGAAGATGCGGGGTGGAAGGTGGTCGAGGCGTTGCTGCTGCTGTCGCTGTCGCTCTTGTGCTGGTACTCGATAAAGACCATGTCGCCATGGCTTGTTATGTTTGTCAGTTTTTGGCTGTCCAGTCCCCCAGCCTCCTGCTCATCTTCTCCCCGGCCTTTTCTGTCTCAACTCACCCCAATCCTGTTTGTGCAATGGGCATGTTAGCCACATCGGCCACGCGCCGCTTCTCGCCACTGCTACCAGGGCGGTTAGCGACGGTGATGGTCGTGGGGTCGACGGTCGGCGGCAGCTTGGGCAACAGCTGGTGCATAGGTTGTCAGCAAATGATCCAGAACCTTTGCTATCACGGACAGACAAATCACCAACCTTTCTCACAACTTCGCCAAACGTGTCATTTTTCTCAGCCTCCTGACGGATCATGCCGTCGGGGCCTCGAAAGCGAAGAAGCATCGTGATGGGTGGGTGAGAGGTAACCGCCCTGCGCGGCTAGACGGTTGTCGTGTGAGCAGTGAGGTGGGTGAACGGCGAGATGGCCAATGTTGCAGACTGGCGAAGAGAAGAGAGAGAGAGAGAGAGACAGTCGTCGGTAGTCAATGCTTTCTTCGAGAGTAAAAGTAGCGTTCACACCCAAAAGATGTCGTGGCGGAAGGTGCGATTCACAGCGGAGAGGTGAGAGAGCTTCTACGCAGTTTCCTTGCTAGCAATCGTCACGGCCGTCATTGCCTTGAGCTATCGCCCCACACCGGCCTCCGTCGCTCTTTCCCTGCGATTCTACCGACGCTGAGAGGTACCAATGTACTTTTTGGCGGGGGATAGCGCGTTCGGTGTGGCGTGCATTGTGTCCGTTTAGCACAGTGTGCCGTCTGATTACTAACAGGCCAATGACAGCTCAGAACGCTGGAGGTGACCCAGTTTAATTTGTGCGAGCTGTCCTTTCCCAAGGGTCTGCAACTTTACAAAGTATCTCTCTTTTACGTCTTGGGATCGGACGTCCATTCATTTCCACAACGTCGCCCATCGCGAACGGTGCCCACGACTCACACTCGTTTCGATTTTCGACAACGCTCCTTCACACTTGGTTTGAACCCTGTCATAAAGAAACACACGCCGACATTTCTAGATATCTTCCCCGCCGATACAGACCACAGACAAAAGCAACATTTCCACCTCTTCAACGATGATCTCCCTCTCCGTCGACTGGAAGGGTCTCATCCTTCCCGTCGCCTACCTGGCCGTTGTCGTCGGCACGTTTGCGACGTTTTCGTCTATTTACCGGCGCCGCAAGGCTGCGCAGAGTGCCAGTCTCGAGCCATGGTTTGGCCCGCACATCCAGCGCAACATTTACCTGTCGCTGCTGCACATGGAGCCCGAGGAGGGCGAGAAGGGCGAGAAGAAAAAGGTGCCAGACAGCATCATCCGTGCCGCTCTGCTGCGCCGCGCCGTCGAGGACATCCACCGCATCATCCAGATCCGCACGGGCCGCCAGGCGTGCCAGGCGCTGCTGCAGCGCGGCAGTGTTGGCGATGATCTGATGCAGCGTCTGACGCGCGCCGAGAAGGAGATGGAGGAGGAGCTGCGCGACGTGGTGCTCGAGGCCAACGCTCTCGTCCCCAACTGGGGCCAGATCATCTTCCAGACGGCGAATGCGATTGCGGCCAACGAGGCCCTGCGCAAGAAGCTCAACACGATCGAGGACAAGGCCCCGGCCGAGAAGGCGTGGTGGGAGGCGCGGCGCGAGACGGTCGAGGCCCAGAAGCCGGCCGGTGCCGTCGAGGTGACGGAGACGGCGGAGCCTGAGACGGCGGCAGCGGCAGCTGCCGCTGCCCCCCAAGAGCCGGCGGCTCCTGTGGCCCCGTCGACTCCGGCCAAGGCTGCTGCTACACTATCTCCCTCGGCTGCCGAGTCGACAGCAGCAACGCCGGCAACGCCGGCAACGCCCCGGTCCAAGTCACCAGCACCTGCAGCGACACCGTCGTCAGCCACAGCGAGCAGCAAGAAGAAGAAGGGCAAGAAATAGAGTGGGAGGCGGATGGACGATATGTGTGGATGGAAGAAGGTTGTGGTTGGCTGCCTGCTATTTTCAGTGGGCGGTCACCGCGGGAAAAAATAAAAGCAACGGCTTTTTTTCCCTTTTTTTTCTTTGCTTTTGAATTCTTCTCAGTTTTTTGTTGTGCGCTTGGGACAGCATTCTGTCATTAGAGAGCTACGGCGTTATGTGCACTTTTGGGGTTTTTGCTACAGGTTTTAATTGATTTTTGAAATGGATCATCTTGAAATCATGAATGGGACTAGAATCACGTATTAATTGTGTATACTTTGAAATAGGTATGGATAGGTATTTGATTTTAAGAACAAAGGAACTCCGTGCCGGACGGCGATGAAAATGGCTATGAAAAAAAAGGAATAAAAGAAGCACCAAAAAGGAAATGAAAGCAAAGAAAGAAATCAAAGAAACTCCCATGCATGCGCATACATGTAACAAAGATCCGAAGATATAATACAGGACGCCATTCTTTCAATTGCCCTCGTTTGTCCTTTTTTCGGCAGAAACCTATGTAAGAAAAGAATAAAAAAAAGAAGATTAAAAAAAGCCAATCTTGCGGCGCACTGCGTCGTCTTCAGAATCAGCCTGCAGCCGCGCCCGGCGCGCCTGTTCAATGATTTCGTCAATGGTCATGGGAGACGGCGTCGTTGGCCATGGCAGGACAGGAGAAGACGCGACCTGCTGCGGACCAGCAGGTTTTTGTTCTGCAGCCGAAACAGGTTGCTGCTGCTGCTGCTGCTGCTGCTGCTGCTCTTGTTCTTTTTGCGACTGCTTCGGCTGGAGCACCGAGTCGATGGATGGCATGGGCCGACGCATGCGGCTGGGGGAAGCACCGCGCTCAAAGATGGCACGGTATGGCGACAAGGCGCGCGAGCGAGCATGAGAGCTCGCACGAGACGACGATGCGGCTGCTTTGCCGGTACCAGACCGGCGCTCGAACCGCGACCGCGGAGGTGTCATTGTCTGTAGTTGCGCGTTGATGTCCATGTCGATATCCATCGGCTGAGGTGCAAAATGTCCAGGCACGACAGTCGGGCGTCCCTCGATCATGTCGGTCACTTTGGTCATGCTGCAGTTGACGCAAAAGGGCATGCCCGGTGCGACGGTGTTGTAGGTGGCGGTGCAGGCGCCTCGGCACATGTTGGTGCTCAGGGGCACACCGCGACTGCGGAGGACGGCCGGGGGCAGCGGCGTGTCGCAGCCGCGGAGGCCGATAAACTTGCCGAGCTTGCGGCGCTTGTCCTCGAGCGTCAGGCCCTGGCGCGGCCACGAGACCGGGCAGGGGTACATGCGCGAGTAGAGCTGGGGCGTGCGCTGGTGGTAGAAGCTGGCCATGGACTCGAGCTCCTCGTCGGTGAGCAGCCAGTACTGCAGGACGGTCCGGGGAAAGGCCGGGTGAGCGTTGCCCGTGTTGACCTGGACAAGGGGCGCGAGGGGCAGGGCCATCTGCCGGAGCTTGTCGTTGAGGGCCGGGCTGCGAGCGGAGCGGCGCTGTGCAAAAGACATTTTGAATGAGGGAGGGGGGTATTGAGAATATGGAATGCGATGAATTAAGGCGAAGAAAGTCTACAAGCTACCGATCAACGGCAACAAAAGACTGGTGGTTGTTGTTTTTGAATTGGGGGGGAAACAAATTTCAATCGAAAGAATGGCGTGAGGAATAGAGAGAAGAGGGGGGATCGTGAAAATCAGATGGATGGGCTGAACGGCCATAATATATAGAGTCGAGTGAAAGAATGCAGAGCAGAACGGAGTACTGCGTTCAGATGCGTCCAGGAACATCGTGAGGCTTTGTTCATGACCAGGGTGGCCAGGGACACATAAAGAATATGCTGCATCCGTGAACAAGAGACGATAGAGGTGAATAAAAAGGAGTAAAATCGTCTTTTTGCGGCCCGAAGCTGGCAAAAGAGCCTCTTTGTTGAAATGCCGTCCTGCAACAAGGCTGTGTTGAATGATTGCAGGCGGGAGAAATGAAAAAGGAAGAATGAAGAAAAAAGCCAAGTAGGTATCTTATTTTAGTAAAACGGTGACAATGGCATTGATCAGAGGGGAATTCCCGCAAAAGGCACAAAGAGTAACCTGTCAAAAAAACCGTTGTCGCTGAACAGAGACGGGATGAAAGAATCTGACTGGACAATACATTTCAATTCTCTTTCAAAAAAAAAAAAAAAATCAAAGAGAAGGGTATCTGAACAACTGTCGCCTTTTATTCTTCATTCATCACAGCCACTTCACTTTCGCAATATGATCGACCTTGCGACGGGTTGATTTGATGTACCCGAGCGTCTTGAGCTCAGATAGAGCCTGGTAAAACATGACGAGATTGCGTCGCTCCCGTGCTTCTTGTTCTTTTTCTCGTTCGGCATCGGCATCGTCGTCGCCGTTCTCTTCCGTTTTCCGTCGGGGTGTGATGGCCGACTGGAAGGCTTCCCAGAGGTCGGATATATTGATCAGCGGACCGGCCTCGAGGTACAGCCGGTAGAGAATGGCCGTGGCCGGCAGCGTGGGCTGGATGATGTCGTGCATGCCGGATTGCCCGGTGCAGCAGTCGCATGCGAGGTAGTCGTGGGGATGCAGCAGGGCGCGCTCAATGACAAAGTTGGGCCGCGGGATGAAGACGTCGCGGTAGGGCGTGCGCGAGTCGTAGAGCCAGATCTCCTGCAGCCAGAGGGACGAGGCCGAGGCCGCCGTCCCAAAGCTTACAGAGTTTGCCGAATTTCTCGAGACGGCTGGCTCAATGTCGACGACCTCGACGACGGCCGCGACGGCGGCGTCAATAATGTCGGTAAATGCCTCGTCGTCCTCTGTCAAGTCGGCGACGTCGCGACTCAGCTGCACGCGCTGCGCGACCACCGTCGTGCGCAGCGCCTTGTTGTGCGCCGTGTACTTGCTGCGCAGCTGCGGCGGGCCGCCGACGCTGCCCGGCGCGCGCATGGTAACAATGGAGCGATGGCGGTGGCTGCGCTCGTGGTACTCGTCCTCGACCTTCTTGAGCAGCTTCTCCACGCTGTCGCCGGCCTCTCGGAGGGCGGGCCCCAGGGCCACCCAGCCCTTTTCGTGGCTGTCGCTGTGGCTGCTGGCCGTTTTCGGCGGCGACGCAAGGGCCAGCGTCTCATCGCCCAGCTCCACGGCCGCCACCAGCCGACGAACAAAGGCCACGAGTTCGGGCGCCGACATGCGGCGGATGGCCGCTCGCATGGTGGCTGCCAGCGACGTGTTCTCGTCGTCGTCGAGGGCGTACGAGTCGTGTGCGTTGTTGGCACGCTGCCGACTCCCGCCACCCGCCGTGCGGTCTTCGAGTGCAGCGATGTACAACTCGGTAAACGACTGGCTGCCAAAGAGGCCGCTGGCCATGGCGACGTGGACGGCGCGGGCTAGGCGCGTGTTCCACTTGCGCTGATACCGCAGCTGGGCGACAACGGCCTCGCGCAGACAGGCGTCACCCACGACGTCGTCGCCGAGCATGGCCTTGGCTTCCTTGTGCTTGCCGTCGGCGATGAGGGCCTCGATGTGTCGACGGAAGGACGGCAGCTGGCGGATGGCGCCAATGTATTCGGGCTGCCGAAGCAGAATGTCGGCGTCGTTGATGTTGTTGTCCGAGACCTGCAGAATCACGCTCAGGGGGTTGGCGTAAAAGTAGCACATGTAGGCGTACTTGATCGAATTGACAAAGACGGAGATGCCCGAGACCTGCTCGTCTTGGCGCTCGGCGAGGCTCCGGAGCAGCGCGGGGCCGAGACTGAGCGGCACGTCGGTCGCGACAATAGCGCGGCGGACGAGACGGTCAAAGACGGCCGACGACGGCGCAACGTCAAACTGGGCGGCCGAGAGGCGGTGGGCGGCTTGCTTGGGCAGCCGCACCTGGAAGAGATCGACCGAGGTGGCCACGCCAAAGACGAGCACAAAGGGGATGTGGTCGAGCCACGAGTGCAGGTAGCTGACGAGATCGGCGAGCAGGGCGCCGTCAAAGGCTTCGCTGTCGTCAAAGGCGACGACGATGCGCGATGATGAAGGAGAGGAAGACGAAGAAGATGCGCGGATGGCAGCAGCCACGGCTTCGAGGTCATAGGCCAGATACTTGCGGCCATCGTGAGCCACAAGATCCTCGTCCTCGCCGCCGCCGCCGCCGCCACCCCCCTGGCCAGTAACGTATGGTGCGGCCGAGGCCGATTGGACAATGGTTCGCAGCGCAGCGCGCAGGTTGGTCACTTCGGCGGCACGCAGCCGGACCATGCGTCGAAGACCCTTGTCGCCCGTCATTTCCGTGTCGGACAAAGCCGTCGAGAGCTGGCTGAAGAGGAGCATGTCGGTGGTCGCGGCCGGTCCGAGAATAACAAATGCCGCAGGCAGTTTGGACCTATTTGTTAGAGGATAGAGAGAGAGAATGGAAGAGAGAGAAGAGAAACGCCGTCACGTACTCTATTGGCTTCTCGATAAAGTCAATGAGGCCCTTGAGCGTCGTCTGGTTGACGCCCTGGAGGACGGTCTGGATTCGGCGATGCAGCTGTGCCCAGAGGTCTTGGAACATGTTGGACCGACACCGGGCGGCCACGGCTGACTCGCGGCCCTGCATCAGCTGTGGGAAAGCAGCCAGGGCATCTTCAGGGATGTTGGACGCCGTGCCGTTGCTCTCGTCCGTGGCTGTCTTTTGCTTCTTGGAAGGCGTCGTCTTGCTGTTGCTGCTGCCTTCGTCCTCGGCATCCCGGCGGTGCTTGCGGTTCTTTCGTGCCGACTGTGGTGAGTGAGTGCCATTTTGGCCTTTGATGGCTGGCGTGTCGTCGTCGTCGATTGGATCAAAGATGAATGCAATCTATCGTTAGAATCAAAGAGATCGAAGAGGACGACCAGCAAAAAATCAACTCACTGGCTGCACGACGCTCGCCTGTTGTTCGTCGTGTATAGCCATTTTGGAATGTGTGGCCGTGGACAGTCTGTAGTATAAAAGTATCAGTGCTGTCGGCTTTTGCTGATTCCTGTCGTAAGCTTTGCAATGCTGCACTCTCCTGCAGACATACGAGTTACGTCGTGATACTTCAATCACGCGTCGCGCGTAGCAAAAGTGGATCCCATCTAGTAGCTTGGCAAGGACTACAAATAGCATGTTACGGCCCAAAATAGACTAGTCACACTATATCCCAAAAAAGGCAATTGAACGTCATAGACAGGCAAACTGTATTCTTCTCTGTTCACCATTCACCATTTTCCTATCCGCAGTCCATGTCATTCATTATACGCAAAAAGAATGAGAGCACAAGAAAGAAAACCGCTCCATGAGAGTCTGTACACAAAAAAAGAAAAAAAGAAAAAAAGAGAAAAAGAAAGAAGACAGAGAGTGGAAAGCCAAGACCCATTGTAGAAATTAAGCCAAAAGAAGAAGCAAAAAAAAGAGAGAGAAGACATTAAAACGGAAATAAAGAAATAAAGAATCTTAAACACAGAGTTGCACCACACGAGAGACTACACCTCCTCTGTAGCGACGGCATCGTAGGAAGCACCATTACGCTTGCGACGGGGACCCGTGCTCGCTGTCTGGTCGGCATCGCCCATGGCGGCGGCCATGGCCTCCATGACGCGCGGCGACTCGTACATTTCGGTGTAGTTGACAGCGCGGCCGCCGAGGAGGGCGCTACCGGTGTCGCGCTGGCCAAAGATGGGGGCCGGATCGCACCAGAAATCGCGGCAGTTGACGAGACAGCCGCGCGAGTACGGGTTGGATCCGCGCTTGCGCGTGGCGTGCTGTCCTGTGGCGGCGCCGCGGCCAGTGGCCGTGTCGATAAACGTGTCGATGCCGAGCAGACGGCCCCACTGCTTGAGGAAGCCCACATGCTGGTGGCCGTGGCGGCCATGGCCATGACCATGGCTGTGGGCGTGACCGTGGCCAGAACCACCGTCGGTAAAGGCCGACGTGAGCGCGGTGGCGGCAGCGCTGCCGCTGGACCGGCCGTGGCCGCGGAGGTCGACACCGTACATGTTTTCGTAGGTGGTCATGGCGCGCGAGACCTGGATGAACTGGACAAAGAGCAGCATGGAGACCCAGGAGAGCTGCAGGGTGATCCAGATGCAGACAAAGAGGGCAAACGAGTCGGCATTGACAATCTCGCAGAGCCAGGGAGCGAGCAGGCTGCACTGCGAGGCGGCCGACGAGGGCGTGGCGGCCATGATGGCGGACAGGTAGCGGTAAACGAGCACGTCAAAGACGAGGATGCCGAGCGTCATGCAGATCAGGTACAGGAAGAACGTGCGGTGGTTGTTGACGCCGACGCAGTTGTAGACCCAGGGGCAGTGGTGGTCGTGCTTGGCGACGCAGCGGCGGCAGCGGCGGCAGTGCTTGCTGCGCAGCGGCGTGCGGATCATGCAGGTGACGCAAAAGTTGGACTCGTCAAACTTCCACTCGGCAATCAGCTCATCGATGACGGCCTTTTGCTCGGCGATGCCGTTGAGCTTGGGCACGTAGCCCGGGTCCTCGGCCATGCACGTGGCGTAAAAGTAGGTCGTCAGGCCCATGAACCCCAAAAACACAAAGTTGACAAACCACGACGACTCGCCCACGACGCCCTCGGTCGGCGCAGGCACGCCCCACGTCGTGCCGGGCAGCACGCGGAAGAGCCAGGTCAGGCCGACGACAAACAGGCTGCCGGCAAAGATGCCCGCGAGCCACGGCGTGCGCTGCAGCTGGCGCATGTCGGGCGGCGCGCGCTGGACGACCTGCTGAGCCACCCACTGCAGCGCATAGCCCGCACCGACCGCGAGCGGCAGGCCCAGGTAAAAGGGGAACGACGCCAGCAGCACCAGCACGGCCCAGACCAGCACAAACGGCCACAGAAACAAAAACTTGGTCACAAAGCTGCGCTTGTCGGCGAGCAGCGCGGGCACGCCGGGAATGTGCGACAGCAGCGCCAGGACGGGCGTGCCGGGACTCTCGGCGACGTGGCCGTCCTCGTCGTAGCCGCACTCGCGCAGCGCCTTGTGCCAGGCGGGCTGCGTATTGAGCTCCTGGGCCGTGATGGCAGGCGTCTTGCCGGTGGCCGTCTTGGCAAACCGGTCGGAGCCGTACTCGAGCAGCTTCTGGATGCAGCCCGGCGAGCCCTTGACGAGGGCCCAGTGCAGCGCCGTGAAGCCCTGGTCGTCGGTGGCCGAGACGCTGGCGCCCCAGCGCAAGAACAGGTCGACGCAGGCCGGGAAGCCCTTGTAGGCGGACCACATGAGGCCCGTGTGGCCAAAGCCATCGAGCACGTCGACGGCGATGCCCTGGTGCAGCAGCAGCGTCAGCAGCAGGACGTTGCCGTTGAACGTTGATATGTGCAGCGTGTTGTAGCCCTGCGAGTCGGTCATCAGCGGATCGGCGCCGCGCTGAAGCAGCAGGTGCACCGTGTAGTAGTGGCAGCGCTGTGCCGCCCACTGCAGCGGCGTCGCCACCGACTCGCCGCCTTTCTGGTTGATGGGCGCGCCGTTGTCGAGGAGGAACTGGCACATGGCGTACTGGTTGTTGATAGCCGCCCACTAGGAAGGGGGTCAGTACGAGGATTTCACCGCTATACCATACTCTGCCTCAACCGCAAACTCACATGCAGCGGTGTAATGCCTTCGTTGTCGCTGTATGTCGCATCGTAGTCGCCCGTCGCAAACAATGCCTCCATCGCCGCCACGTCGCCGATGCGCGCCACGTGCATGATATCCTTCATCGGGTCGGCCGCCTCAGCACTACCATCAGCAGCAGCAGCACCCGAGTCACCGCCCGCTCCATTCTCGGCCGCTGCCGCTGCCCTCTCGCCGTTCATCTCGCCCAGTTCCACCTCGCTGTTCAACTTCGGTACCGCGGCAGCCCCTTTGGCTGGCGGCTGGGCCGGAGCACTGGGCATCGAAGTGGGAGAAGGAGAAAGGGAGGAAAGAGTGTGTGTATGGGTGTATCCTCAATCGGACACGGCTATGTCTCGTGTTTGCTCGATCCCGTCGATCCGATGTCGTCAATCCGGCGCCTGATTCGATGGTGCTGTCGTAGTGTCTCTGTTCCTGCTTCGTAACTCTTTTTGTCTGACGTAATCGATGCCCGTCTCGTATTTCTGCTCAGTGTCGCAGGGGTGCCGTCGCAATACGACCCAAACAGTCTGATAGATCAGTCCAATCCGGCTCTCTGTCGAATGTCGTCTTTTCCAGTCCTCGTCGTTGCCGTTTGTCGTCGTAAAAAAACCGTCGCTCTCCCAGATGCTTTCTGGAAGTCTTCTCTCCTTTTCCCCCTGTTCCTTGGTTGCGCGTCTTCTAGGCGCCTCCTTGGGGCTGACCAGTATCCTGTTTTTAGTGGGGCATTGCCGCTTGCACTGCCCTGTAAAAGAGCCTCGTGCCCGGCTCGTGTGCGCCTGTGACGCCAGCTGGGCGCCCGCCCGGTGTCCGCTAGCTGAGAGCTTTAGTGGAGACGTGCCCTGTCGATAAGATAAGATGCGCCAAACAGCAGTGCGCGAGCCGAGAAAGAGAGCTCCAGCGTGTGTGTCGCAATATCATTGGTTGATTTTGATTATGTAACACACAGAAACTGCGAGCAGCTGCGAACCTGCGAGTTGCAAACGTCTGCTCTACATTGATTCTTCAAGTCTATAGCATGGACACAGATTATTACTTTTTCTATTTAACTTTGATACTATTTTTCATCTTTATTCATACTCAAGTCACGTCTCTCATACTTTGTAGTCCAGCTACAATGAAGCACCATCTCGGAGCGTGTGTCGCCCGTTTAAAGTGGGGCATGGCCAGATTTCTCGTGTCTGCCTTCCGTGCTGGCGGTAGCGGGGGAAGCGTCTGGGCGCTGATGACACGCTACGTTTATTTTTACAGTAGGTAGTTTGGTACAGTCCATCTTTTTACTAGCAGCATCTGAGACGGAGGAGAGCTCGTGCCACAGCGATCACAGCGACCGAAACGTCATACAAAGTCGGGGACCTTTCTACACCCCTCGACAAGCAGACGACTGGCACTCGACAAACCATTGCAAAAGACAGTCTGAACAGTACATTCGTCGCATCAACCCACCAGAGACCGCCATGGCCAACCCCGACTCGCTGGTTGGCCAGTTGGCCCGCTTCCTCGAGTACATCCTCACGCCGTCCGCGCCCGTCTTCATCGTGGGCACGGCCATTGTCCTGTTTGTGCCGGTGATTCTGCACTTTCTCCTGCAGCGCACCCAGGCCTACGTGACACCGCCGACCGTGCTCGTCATCGGCCCGCCGGGCGTCGGCAAGACCGCCCTCGTCACCCGTCTCGAGCGCCGCAGCAGCCAGCCCCAGCCGACGCACACCTCGCAGACCACCAACACCATTGAGCTCGCCGTTGCCGACGACGGCGACCTGTCCCGCTCGTCGTACCGCGACGACCTCGATGCCTCCAACACCGTCGCCAAGACCTTCCGCATGATCGACACCCCCGGTCACGGCAAGCTGCGCCGCGGCGCCAATGGCGCCCTCTCCCGTCTCTCGCCCGCCGCCACCAAGGAGAGCAAGCTGCGCGCCGTCGTCTTCATGGTCGACAGCGCCGCCCTCGGCGAGTCCGCCGACGAGACCGAGATCAGCAGCCTCGCCGACACGGCCGCCTACCTCTACGACGTCCTCCTCGCCCTGCAAAAGCGCACGGGCTCCGGCACCACCAGCAAGGCGCCCCCCGCCGTCGACGTGCTGATCGCTGCCAACAAGGCCGATCTCTTCACTGCCCTGCCGGCCTCGGCCGTGAGCGCGCGCCTCGAGGCCGAGCTCGACCGTCTGCGGCGCACGCGCAGCAAGGACAAGGCGCTGCTCGACAGCAGTGCCGGCGACAGTGGCAATGTCGACGACGACGACGACGACAACTGGCTGGGCGAGTACGGCTCCAAAAAGTTTGTCTTTGACCAGATGCGCGAGTTTGAAATCGAAGTGTCTGTCATTGCCGGCAATGTCGCCGGTGGCGAGAAAGCAGGGCCGGGGATCGATGCTTGGTGGACATGGATCGTCACTCGTATGTCTGCACAGTAAAAAAAGGAGGTGATCTGGAGGGCTGTGTTTATGAAAAGGCAAAGGAAGATGTGATAGAAAGGTGCAAGCGTGTTTTGACTTTTTTCTCTTTTCTCAAGTTTATCATTTCTTATATAGTATTTCCATAATCATTTTTAATTCTTTGGTATTACAGCTGTTGAAAGCTTGTGGTTGTTGAATATCTAGGTATGATGGACGTTGAAATGGACGCAGTGACAAAAACAGGGCATAAAATGCAGCAGCATGTGCAATGAATAAAGGAAAACGAAAAGAATAACAAACCACAGCCCACTTCAGGGGCACGCAAATCACTCAACCCCCGTCTCCTAGTTCTTAATCTCCTTCATCATCCAGGTCAGCAGATCAACCTTGGTCACAACTGCCACGGGCTTGGACGACGTCTTGGCATCACCGCCGCTGCTGCTGCTGGCAACGCGCTCCGTGACAATCGCCGCACTGTTCCACTCGAGGAACTTGCTCAACACCACGAGCGGCGTGTCCATGGTGATCTCGACAAAGCCACGACGGCCATTGGCACCGCGCTTGGCGCTGCCCTTCTTGTCGTCCCGCAGAATATCACGCGGGTCCGTCACCACCTCGTCGAGCCGGCCAAAGTCAAACATGGCCTCGCTCACAGGGCTCGTCGGCGTGATGCGGCCCCGCGACGTGTACGACAGCAGGTTGCCCAGCGTCACAAGGCCCACCAGACGGTCGCCCTTGGGCGTCAGCACCGGCAGCTGGTCAAAGCCCTTGTCGCGCATCGTCTCGATCGCGTCTTTGCACGCGCTGTCGGCCAGCACCGACGTCACCGGCTTGAGACGCAGAGCGCGCACCGTGTCGGCGCCGTACGGGTTGCTCGGGCGTCTCTTGAGCTTCTTTTCGAGCTCGGGGCTCGTCGGGACAGCTGCCGACGTCGCCGTCGTCGTCGTGGGCGTCGTGGGCTCCGAGGGCAGCAGGTCGTTGGCGGCCAGCCAGTCGTCGTCGGCAAACTTGGAGAGGTAGCTGCGGATGCTGTCGGGGAGAACCACCACCACCACATCGTCGGCGCCCAGGTCCAGATCCTTGGCCGCGCGCACCATGGCCGCCATGGCCGAGCCCGAGCTGCCGCCCACCAGCAGACCCTCCTCGGCAATCAGACGGCGCGCCAGCTGGAACGACTCGCGGTCCTCCGTCTTGTACCACTTGTCCACAATCGTGCGGTCGAGCACGTCCGGCACAAAGTCGTAGCCGATGCCCTCCACCTTGTACGGCGTGTTGGCGCCCTCCTCGTTGAGCGACGCCGGCTCCGCCAGAATGCTGCCCACGGGATCGGCCGCAATCACCTTGATCTCGGGGTTGTGCTTGCGCAGACCCTTGGCAATGCCCGAGATCGTGCCGCCCGTGCCCGCACCCGCCACCACCGCCGTCACCTTGCCCTGCGTCTGCTTCCAAATCTCCTCGGCCGTGCCAAACTCGTGCGCCCGCGGGTTGTCCATGTTGGTGTACTGGTCCAGAATGTGGCTGTTGGGGATCTCCTTTTGCAGGCGCCGTGCCACGCCAATGTGCGACTCGGGACTGTCCCAGGCCGCCTGCGTCGGCGTGCGGATAATCGTCGCGCCTAGTGCGCGCAGCACCGACACCTTCTCGGCCGACATCTTTTCCGGCAGCGTGATGATCGTCTTGTAGCCCTTGACGGCGCCCACCAGCGCCAGGCCAATGCCCGTGTTGCCGCTCGTCGGCTCAATCAGCGTGTCGCCAGGCTTGATCCGGCCGCTGCGCTCCGCCTCCTCAATCATCCGCAGAGCAATGCGGTCCTTGACACTGCCGCCCGCATTGAACAGCTCAACCTTGGCGTACACTTGCGCCTTGACGCCCAGCGACTGGGGGATCTTGTTGAGCTTGACCAGCGGGGTGCCCGTGATCAGCTCGAGCACCGACTCGGTCGTGCGAGGGCCCGCCGGCGAGGTCGTGGACGCTGGAGCAGCAGCCATTGTCGATCAGAATGCAGGTGTGATATGTAAAAAGCTGAGCTAGATGGCCGTCCTGTGTCAGGATGGATAAAACGTTCAATGGACGTCGATCGCGTGAGGGGTGAGTTGGGAAACGTTGAACAGTGTTGCTTGTCAAATGAGAAAAATAAACGGCCACGTTGGAAGTAAAAAAAGTCAAAAGTAGTCTTGGCGGAAAAGTTGAATAAAAAAAGGACCTTTCCCCGTCAGTCGATTCAAACACGTTTTTTCACGCCAGTAACTTACTGACCACTTGCAAGACACATGCAAGGCCGAAAAGAGAAAAAGGTGGAAAAAAAAAGTAGAAAAGTAAAAATAGGTACAGCGGCAGCCCCGCCCCCACTGAATTACAGCGGGCTATGACGCTATTTCTCTCCAAATGGCGAACGGATCTTCCGCGCATAACCGGACCTAAGCGATCTTGCAGCATAGGTAGGTTGGTCAAAGATGGCGAAATGACGACGCCCGACAGTTGTGAGAACGCCGTCAGATCAGAGTGGCATACAAAACGTAAAGCGGATGTGGCCAGAATATTACCCAAAGAGGACAAGATGACAGGAAACAAGAATGACCAAAAATTATGTATGTATTCATCATGTACGGGATTGAGCCGTCATGCTTGGGGCATCAACGGTAGAGATATGTACTGCGGGAAACGGCACGAGGATGACGAAAGGGAGGGATTGGGGAGTGAAATCAAAAGTTGTGCATACTCGTACGAGATTGGGGAAATGAGAAAAAGAAGCAAATCAAAGACTTCGGCAAAATGGACAAAAAAACAATTGAAAAAAAAATCGATCAAAAAATAAAGGCAATTAAAAAGGAAAATAAATCCAACATCGAAAGTCCAACACGGCGATAAAAAACTTAAAAAAATCAAAAAAATCAAAAAGAAAACAAACCAATCGACTCAAGCTCGTAAAAAGTCTAGACTCTAACTGCATGCGACATGCAGGGCAGACGGTCTATCGGAAAAAAAGAAAAATCTCCGTGTTGTAAATACGATATAGGTAGGTACAGCTAGGCAATTACTTGCCTTCGATAGCTGCTTTGATGGCTGCAAAGAGTTAGAACACGAAATACCTACACACGCAAACACAAAAAACCCGAAAGAAGACCCAAGCTTACCATCGCACGTCGTTTTGGCATCGCCAAAAAGCATCCTCGTGTTGGGCATGTAGAACATGGGATTGGGAACATCGGCATAGCCACTCGACATGCCGCGTTTCATCACCACCACCTGCTTGCTCTTCCAGACATGAAGGACCGGCATACCGGCAATGGGGCTGCCGGGCTCGAGGGCAATAGGGTTGACCGTGTCGTTGGCGCCAATAACCAGCGTCAGATCCGTGTCGCCAAAGTCGTCATTGATCTCGTCCATCTCGAGCACAATGTCGTACGGCACCGATGCCTCTGCCAGCAGGACGTTGCACTGGCCAGGCATGCGGCCAGCCACAGGGTGGATGGCAAAGCGCACCTGCACGCCCTTGCTGCGCAGCATCTGCGTGATCTCGGCAATCGCATACTGCGCCTTGGCCACGGCCATGCCGTAGCCGACAACGATAATCACCGACTCGGCATTCGCAAGACTGTCGGCCGTCTCCTCCACATTTGTCTGCGTGATCGTGCCCTCAATCTTCTTCTGCTCACCCTCCGCTGGCGGTGCTACCGTCTGTATACCGCCAAAGAGCACATTGGTCAGCGATCGGTTCATCGCGACGCACATAATGTACGACAGGATTGAGCCCGATACGCCAATCAGAGCGCCCACCGTCGTCAGCAGCGAATTGTCCAGCATGAAGCCTTCGGCTACCAGTGCAAAGCCGCTGTAAGCGTTGAGCACCGTAATAACGACGGGCATGTCGGCGCCACCAATGGCTGATGTCGTCGTGTAGCCCTTGAGGAACGACAGGAACGTGTTGGCCGCCAACGCGCCGGCTGCAATCGCCGGAGAGCCCGGCGCCATGGTCAGGAAGGCACCCATCGTGGCCATGTTACCGGCAAGGAGACCCGAGTTGATCAAATGACGTCCGGGAAGCATGAGTGGCCGTGCCGACACCTTGCCTGCCAATTTCAAAAAGGCGACAATCGAGCCGGTAAACGTGATGCCGCCAATGAGAACACCCATATAACCTGTGACAAGGTGCAGAGTGCTCGCATGGCTAATGTCGGCCATGACGCTGCCGATGCTGGTCAGCACGGCCGCGAGACCGACCACCGAGTGCAGGGCAGCCACAGTCTGCGGCAGATCCGTCGGCGTGATGCGCTTGCCAATGAGGAAGCCGACCAAACTGCCGACAGCTGCCAGGCCACCAAACTGGGTCAAGACATCGGGCGAGAAACCAGCAGCATACAGCGAAGCCAGCACACCAGAGCCCACACCGAGAATGCCGAGAATGTTACCCATGCGGGCCGTGGTTTGCGACGCGAGGCTGGAGATGGAGCTGATGCACAGGAGAGAGCTCACAAGGTAGCCAGCCTGGACCAGACCAGCAGCGCCCGTGGAGGCAGCAGCAATAAAGCCACCACCAAACAGCGTCGCAGGAATGGCATACAGCCAGGGGTACTCGGGAGGGTCGGTAGGACGCTTAAACATGTCCAGCATGCGCTTCGTGATGACAAAACCGCCCGACACGTTGACAAAGGCGAGCAGGACGGACAGAGCACCAAATGCCTGGGGAATCGTCTCCGGGAGGTAGCCACCACCGAGGATGAAGAAACCACCAATGCCGACCATGCCAGAGATGGCGTTGGTCACGCTCATGAGAGGAGAGTGCAGCGCAGGCGTGACACCCCAGACGACACGGTAACCAATAAGCGAGGCAAGACCAAAAACGAATGCGTTGCCCATAAACAGAGGGCCGGTCATTTTGCCCAGAGCGAGAGCTCCAGTCATACCGCCAGTAAGAAGAGCCACTTCGCGCGAGACCTTTTGATAGGGAGTCAGGGCGACAACCTCTTCGACAACGGCTTCTTTCTTGGCAGGCGGCGGCGGTGGAGGTGCGGGACGAGGTGCGGTGGGAATGACCTCGCCATTCTGTGTGACAACAGCACCGCGAACGACCTCGTCGGTAAAGTCGACGCCGTATTCCTTCTCGACGGGAGCCATGGACAGCAAAAACTTGGTAATGTTGTTGGAGTAAAGTGTCGACGACTGAGTGGGCAGGCGCGAGGGCATGTCGGTGTAGCCAATGATGGTGATACCCTTGTAGTTGGCGAGCTGGCCGGGGATGGTCTGCTCGCAGTTGCCGCCAGCCTCGGCGGCCAAGTCAACGACGACGGAACCGGGCTTCATGTGGTCGATAACAAACGTGGGCAGCAGCTTGGGTGCGGGCTTTCCAGGGATCAGCGCTGTGGTGATGATAATGTCGACGTCCTTGGCTTGTTCAGAGAAGAGCTTCATCTCGGCATCGTGGAAGGCCTTTGACATTTCCTTGGCATAGCCACCAGCACCCGAACCGTCTTCCTCGACACCCTGGACCTCAATGAACTCGGCACCCAGTGACTGGACCTGTTCGCGAGTGGCCGGGCGGGTATCGAAAGCGCGCACAATGGCACCCATGCGACGAGCCGTGACGATCGCACTGAGACCAGCAACACCAGCACCAATAACAAGAACCTTGCTGGGCGGGATCTTGCCGGCGGCCGTGGACTGACCCGTGAGGAAGCGGCCAAAGTGGTTGGAGGCCTCAAGAACGGCCTTGTAGCCGGCAATGTTGGCCATGGAGCTGAGGGCATCGAAAACCTGAGCGCGAGAAATACGGGGAATCATGTCCATGGCAAAGCTGGTGACCTTGCGGGCTGCAAGAGTGTCCACAAGCTCTTTGTTCTGCGCGGGTTGCAGGAACGAGATCAGAGTTTGGCCAGCACGTGCCTTGTTGGCCTCCTCCATTGTCGGACCGCGGACTTTGAGCACAATGTCGGCTTCCGACCAGATGCCGGACGCGCTGTCGACAATGGTAGCGCCGGCCGTCTCATAGGCAGCATCAAGGAAGCCAGCCTCGGCACCGGCGCCACGCTCAACCAGAATGCGGCCGTAGCCCTTCTTGATCAGGAGAGCAACGTTCTGCGGCGTCAAGGCAACACGACGCTCATTGGGGTATATTTCACGGGGCGCGCCAACAGTGAGCTTGGCATAAGGGGTCGTGGGAGGAATGACCTTTGTGGAAAAGGCGGCCGTGCCGGGGGAAGACGGCGAAGGGGTTCCAGAGACGACAGAAGCATAGCGGATCAGCTGACGAGATGGTGCATGGCGAGGAATCACGGTGAGAACCAGAGGCGTCGATGCTGGAGATGTTGCAACGGGCGAGGCCAGTCTCTTGCTGGAGTGGCCAAGAGAGCTGTGCCATTTGCGCGGTGTATCTGATATGCTTGTTAGCTTCCTGCTGTGCCACCCGACTTTTATTTTGGAGGTTGCTGCCAGAAACCAATCTCTAAAAAAAAAAAAAATGGAAAGAAAACAGCGTGAAAAAAAATAGGAATGGGTAGAAGGGCCAAAAAGAAACCTACCCTTGACACAACGCACACGACGAGACAGCTGGTCAACCGGGGCTGCCAACGGAACAGCCGAGTGTGCCACAGCCGGCCGAACGATCAAGGACCACGGAGCAGCCATTTTGCAAAGCCTGTGCTTCACCACAAAACAGAAAAAAAAAATCGGGAGAAGCTCCTGGCAACGTCAAGTCCTTATGTGTCTGCGAAGGAGAACTGACGCTCAGCTAGCAATTCAGCAAGCAGGGATGCAAGACAACAACGACCCGCTTCGCTGAGCTCGCCAATTCTTTCTTGTAAGCCTCCTAGCAGAAAAAAAAAAGAGTCACCAAAGCCGTTGATCGCGGCAATGTCTATGACTCCTGTCTCCACTGACGTGCTTATTCTGTTTCTGGCTGTCGGCTTTGCCAGAGCGTCTCGACCGAGATGGACCTGATGGATCTTGACCCTTGTGACGAGGTTAGCCGCATTCCTTCTTTCGGTTGTCTTTTCTCGTCTTTTTCGACTTGAATCTGCGTCCCGCTGATTTCCTCGGAATAGACTTTGGCTGACCTTGCTTGTCTGCACGTTGCCGGCAGGGGGGCCACAGCAAAGTGGAGCGATGGGTTTGCCTGGGAAGAGGCGCTTGCAAGGAATTGAGACGCGAAGAGGGAGTGAAGTAAAAGTGAAGAAAAGACGAAGAGAAATACCGCAGAGCTAATAGAAAGCAAGGATAAGCAGGGAAAGCAGAGGCTGGCTTTCGCTTCTGGATGGGAGGATGGTGCTGGAAGACCACAGTGGTATCACAGACACGGGAGACAGCTCTGTCCGACAGTAGCGCCAACCCCGCCCGGCGCGTCCACAATCATCGGCCGCCGGCCCGTTGACGGTCTCTTTTTTTCTTTTTTTCTGGACAGCCTTGCAGCAACGCCAACGAGCAGAAAGCCGCTGGCTACCGAGAGCGGAGCCTGACGCTAAGAATAAGCACAAGGAGCTGTGCAGAGCTAACGCAAAGGCAAACAAGTAGGAACAGCGAGATAGAAAACGCGATACGGGAGAAAGCGAGCATCAAAGACAAATAAAGGAGTTGGTGATGCAGAAAGAGAAGGACAGAAAGTAGAAGCAGGCGCGAGCTCGGAGTTGTCGGTCTGACAAGGCAATTACGAACGTCCTCCGCGCCTTCCTCCTCTTTCACACTTTGACTGGGCGACCTTTTCCCACCCTCCCTCATGGCCTCCGTCCCTTTTAACCACCCCCTCATTTGGACCCTTCTTGTTTTTGCCGTCATCCGCCCCCATTCCCCCTCATTTCGCATTGGCAGGTTTTGGTCGCTCCTGCCACTTTCGCGCAACGGGTCTAAAATTCCCGAAGCCAGTCTTGTCAAATCGGGCAACTGCGACCTGGCCATTCACGTCACGGAATACCAAACACACAGTGCCATTGCGATGCCTTTCATCCTGTAAAGAAAATGAGCTCGAAACAGCTCAATGACTGAGATGCAAAACTGCAACGCGTGCCCATGTAATTGTCTACATGCGCCCCGCTCACTTATATCGCCGGGGCCGCTTTTAGCACTCCGAGCCGTTGAAAACTGGGGAATGCCTGGTAAAACTGGGCTCGTCATTGCCGTCAAAAGCGGCTATTTGCGGGGAGAGCTCATCCATGCAGAGCAGGCACGGTGCGCAACTCAACCCGACAGGGAAGGCTCGTACGGTACTTACATGTACTGTACGCGGTGTCGCGTGCAAGGCAGGAGCTACCGACTCGTCGTCGTTCTTTCGCCCAGCAAAATCACATCACAACTTCGATCTTTGAAGAACAAAAGAATTTATGGAAGGGGCGGAACAGAAGCCACCCGTTCGGGAAGGTACCAAGAAGGTCGCACCCATGGTTACTATTTTCCTGCACGAAACTTGCCCAACCTGCCCAAACCCGCCCACCATCACACATTCCCCCGCCTTCCTTTCGTGCGCCATCCTGGTTTCTTTACTTCTTTCCTGGCACACCAAAAGAACCACGCAGGCCAACAAACGCCTCATTTTAGCCTCCCTTGCTTCTCAGGAACGCTCAGGCACAAAAAGATATGCAGCCCGCACAACGCCATCATTGCATCGCAAAGCAGGGCCATTTACAGTTCATGCCCTCCCTCCATCTTTTGGAAGAAAAGGGCAAGATGATGGTGGCTGCTGGATCTTCCCGAAGCATCTTGATGAATCTTGATGGCTTGTTGATGCATCCTGACGTCTTTTGACTGCGTGGCTTCGGATTCTGCGGAATGAGACATTGTTGGACAGGGGCATCGACGACATGGCAGCGTGCGGGGAAAGCTGACAAGACGCGAGCAGATACATGTCAGAAATCGCTCAGGGCAATTATGCATTCACACCCCTCCTCTTTACTCTCCCATTGTCTTCAAATAAGGCAGTGGAACGGAAAACTCGATCTGAAGCCACGACTGGCTAGCTGCAGTGCCAGTGTTTTATGCAGAGCTGAGAGAGAGAGAGTTTTATTGTGTGACGACCATCACCTTTCGGGTCTGTCTGCCGTGCAACGGAAAAGTGAGACCGCATTTAACAGTGTGTGTTGACATCATGTCGTCCAACAACGTTTTTCTGCAGCAAGGATATGACAGAGAAAACATATTGAAGTATCAGAAACGACGTAAGTACCTGAGCAATGAGTTTGATCTTGGTGGATATCTATCGCAATTCAAATGTGGTATCTAAGGCTAACAAAACGTCTATAGGTAAACAACACAGAAGCCTCCCGTTGAAACAAGAATCAAAAATAAAAATAAAAAGAATCAAAGAAACTCCTAAACTCTTCACATCTATCATACCTCATCCAGGCAGTATACGACCAACCACCTGTCGTTAAATCTCTCCCGTCTCCATCATCCGCGTGAACCGGCACACGGATGCATCCGGCTCTTTGAATTCATATGCCTCGCCGTGCACGACGCGGTCCACCTCCTGCCGGAGCGTCGGGTACACATCTCGCCATGCATTCCGGCCCATCCAGCAGTCAAGGTGGCCGTAGCCAGGAACCACGCGGCGTCTGTAGTTGACCACGCCGCTGTCTGTGGCCGATGCCATGCCAAAGGTGCCGCACAGCGTTTCAAATGTGGCCTCCGTTGCGCGCGGCGACAGCACGGCATTGTCGTCCCCCACAAAAAGAAAGACGGGAAGTCCACGGAGCCTGCGCTGCACATTCTCACGGCCCGTCAAAACAGCAAACTCGGGCCCGTTGGTCATGACGTGTCCGTCGCGGCCCTGGCGCATCAGCAGCTCCAGCTGCGTCATGCCCACGCCGCCAAAGAAGCGGTCAATGTGGCGATGGGTGGCGGCGTTGAGGTTGGCATGGTTCCAGCAGCGACCAAACACAAAGCTGATGCGGTGGCATGCGGCGTTGGTGCACGTCTCGTCGCGTCCGTATCCGACCAGCCGTGCCGCCAGCTGCACGGCCCGAAGTGCCTGGTTCAGGGCGCGCTGCACCAGGGCATCGTCGGGTCGCGTGTGACAGCTGAACCAGGACCCAGCCACCGTCTTGTACAGCTTGTCGAGAGGCAGAGGGCCCGCCTTTGCCTTGATCATGTTGGCCGTGTTCCACACCGGGTTCATAAACACCTGCGAGCAGCTGAGGCCCAGCAGCCACTCTGACGGAATCGTTCCGTCCAGGAGACCGGTCGCAAGCGCCACCGACCCCATGCAGTGTGCAATGGTATAGATCTTTTTGGGCTCTGGCAGGCGAGTCCTGGGGTCCACGCCGCCATACTCTTGTCGAATGCGCTCCAGCGCTGCGCGAATGTCCAGTCGCGCGTCATACGTCGTCCAGTTGTTCTCGGCCTGGACGATGCGGCCGATGCGGTGCACAGTGACAAAGACGCGGTACCCGGCCCGGGTGAAATAGTTGACGGTGTTGAAGGGGATCGTTGGTGTGGCAAAGATCTTGTGGTCGACTGCCGAGCCGGGGATGAAGAAGAGGTTCGGAATGTCGTTTGGTGTGTTGACAATATACTGCGGCTCTGGCTCCCACATGTACAGGTGCGTGTGCACGCCATCCGAAGCCACAATGTCTGTCCACACGCGCGTCGGCGGTGTTGGGTTGATGAACCCGTTGCCATCAGACGATGAAAGGGCAGACGACGACGATGCAGATGAGAGGACGGGAATCGGATACTGCAGCGGCCCCAGTGGTGCCAGGAACAGACTGAGCGACTGTCGTGCAAAGTAGGACACGAATTGTGCGGTGCTCAAGGTTCGCTGCAGTATGCTGCTACCCGTCGGAGTCAAAGTCAGAAGCTGGGACAGGAAATCTATCGGCTGGACGCGCATGATGCCTCGTGCAACAACAGGAGCCTGGCTGGCTATATAGCCAGAAGACGACAGCGACGATGACGACGATAAAATCGAAGACGAACGCGACCGCGACCGATCTCTGCGTGTGATGGTCACATATAGCGTGGTGGTGGCCTTCCACAGTTGGAGAGGCGAGAGAGCCACGGATGCATCGACAATCTTCTCGCCGTGGAAGTGAAACCGCGTATGGCCGTCGGCACCGCGCATATCAAAGTCATACGTCATATTGCGCGTGTTGGGGGGCCCTTGACTGTTGGCAGTGAACAGCCGGAAGGCGCCACGCTGCACGAGAAAGGGCGAGCCCGGCAGTGTCGGACACGCAAGTGTTCCCGTCAGCAACGCGGCGTGGTCGGTATCGCTGCGTACGAGATCGTCCATGCTGGGCGCCTGCACGCTGAGAAAGAAGCGAGCGGTTTCACCGAGATCTTTGCCGAGCTTGTACGCCTGGTCAAACGCGCCACGTCCATTGGGGGATCTTGACGGCGACTGGTTACTGTGGGCGTTGCCATGAAGAAATCCAGCCATGACTTCGGTGAAGCCGAGCCCGGAAGCGCGTGTCTTGGCGGCATGCTGCATTTGGCGGCAGGCCCGGTCGATGTCGTCATTGTCGTCCGTGTACTGCGTGAAAAGGTCAAGGTCCAGGCCGTCGCACATGGTCTCGCTAGAACGGCTCGAGCGGCTGCTGGACCGGCTGCTCACGAGAGACGAGCAGGATCTGGACATGGACGAGTGGGTGCTGCCACCCGTGGACGGTCTGTTCCGCATGGGACGATGTGCGGGTGTGCCAAACAAGTCGAGCGGCCCATTGCTGTCCGTGCAGACGACGAGACCTCGTGATTGGGCATACAAGTCGACAGACCGTTCAGCGAGTGCTGCAATGGTGGCCATGGGGTTGACACCAAGTGATGTCGGGATGGCGGCTGCGTCCGTCACGATCAGGCCCTCGTGCACTTGGCTTCCAAAACCAGAAAACACGCGTCCCATATGGTCGGTGGCACCCGTGGCACCTATACCATCTCTCGCCATACCGGCGCCACTATATGGTCAGTTTTGTTTGGTGTGTCACTTTTCGTCATATTTTTTTTTTTCGTTTTTCGAATTCGTTTGCTTCTCGATACATACCCTAGGGGGTGTGCAGTGATCTGCTGGTTGAGAAGGGTGGAAAAGGGATTGCCAATGAGTGTCCCGCCGACGGCCTTGGTGGCCTTGGCAAGGATCTCGTGCAGGCGATTGACACGGTCGCTGCGTCCGGCTCCGTGGAAGGCGAGTACGGGAGTATCGTTTTCGAGAGTCAGGGTGACTTGGCCGCTATCGTGGCTCATGACCAGGTAGACCTGCGTCTTCTCGACGGCGCCCTGACGAAAGTAGGGGCCAAGGAGCCAGCTCCCCCAGCGGGACAGGACAGTCTTAGAGTACTGCAAGATGGATGTCGGGGTGGAGGACGAGCACGATGGCAAAGGCGAAACACCGTTCAAAAGCTCGAGCATCGTTTGAAAGAAGGATGTCAGAGCCTGCGGGACGGCACCCTCCTCAATGACATAGCCATCGAGGGGATTGTCGATATCGTGGCGATGGTCGATGATGCCGGTGATGGTGGGGCCGACGGGCTGGGAGGGACTAGGGCGAGCGCGGCCGATGGCGTTTGTTGTGCGGTTGGTGTTGTATCCGAAAGCGAGCATGTCGCCGTTGCCGCTCATATTCTGGCCGACGCAGGGGCTGGTGGAGAGACCGCCGTGGGCCTGGCTGCGCAGGAGGATCTCGGTGGTACCGAGTGCACCGGCGCCGAGAAAGACGGCCTCGCGGGCGTGCACCCACAGCAGGTCGCCCTGGACGCGAGAAGCAAACCGGCCGCGGCTGCGGTTGCGGCCGTGCCAGGCAAAGCAGACGCGGTATCCGCCGCCGTGTTCGGGGGCCACTTTTTCAATGTAGCGGACAGCGCACTCGCAAAACATTTCGGCGCCCCAGTTCCAGGCGTCGGCGAGGTAGGTGACGAGGGTGGTGGTCTTTGAGCCGTCGTTGTTGCCGGTGGCGTCCTGGCCGGTGAGCGTCGAGGCGGACATGGGCACGCCGCAGCTGTTGAGCCCGTCGCGGAAGCGAGTGGTCTGTTTGGGACGCAAGAAGCGGTCGGCCATGCCCAAATGCCCAGCCTGGGCCTGAAGGGTGCTGAGCTTGGCAAGTGCTGGCCAGTCTTCTGGGTAGGCCTCTGGCTCGAGGACAGCTTCGACTTTTTCATAGTCTGGGGAAGGGGGGGGGTCTTGTCAGTCATGGTGCCAGAAAAAAAATGAAAAACAAAAGAAAACTTACACTTATCTAGAGCTCCCTTTTGGCGTAGCTCTGGAGGCCAGTTGGGAAGTCCCATGGTCTTTTCGTCGGCGCGGAGAAAGATGTTGGCATTGATCAAACTGGTTCCGCCGAGGCCTATCATCATGTTAGTCATGTCTCTTTCTCTCTTCCCTCTTTTTGATTTTCCTGGCCATCTTTTCCACTTACCATTGCAAACCATGGCACTCTGGCCTTGGCCGAGCACCAAGTGGTACATGCCCGTCTTCTTGCCCGAATCCATGTTCAAGGCGGACGTGGAGGCCGACAAGGATCCGCTGCAGTGCATTTCGGACCAGGCGTCCGAGGCCGTTTCCGGATACTCGCCCGGCCAGCGCTCCTTTCCGAGCTCGAGGACGCAGACGCTCTGGCCGGCGCGGGCCATGCGCGAGGCGGCAATGCTGCCTCCGTAGCCCGAGCCAATGACGACGCAGTCGTAGGTGCTGCGCATGAGCTCGACAGGCCGGCTGATGCGCGGGAAGGCGGATGAGGACGTGCGGTGACTGTGGTGGTTGTGATGAGAATGGGAGTGGGAGTGAGTGCGACTGTGACTGTGAGTATGGTCATGATGGGAACGGGCTTGGCTCTCTTGAGCGGCCGGACGTGGCGGACTGTCTCCCCGAGTCTCGCCATAATCTGTGCCTGTCGTTGTGGCTGTTTCCGTCTTGATCTTCCGTGATGGATCCCGTCTTTTGAAAACGGCGTCATCCATCTTGTCCTCTGTCGTCTTGCTTTCCAGGGGTCCTGCCCAGGTCTGTGATTTTTTCAAGAGGATATCCCTCTTTTGTGACGATATGCCCGTGTTTGGATATCGGCGACGTTCGCATGTCATGACCGTGGTTTCCATCTTGAAGAGAAAGAAGGGGGAAAGAAGATATAGGGCTGGAAAGAGAAAAAGAAAGGGGACTACCGATATAGGTTGTTTTGAAAAAAAGAAGAAAAGAAAAGAAAAGAAAAATACCGAAGGGAAGAAAAATGAAGATGATGAAAAGGGCCGTTCACCGTTTCCAAATATGAACAGCCTAAACAAATGATTTTTAAACGTGACACTCCAAAATCAAAAAGTCCTAAGAGAAGAATAAGAAGAGAAACAGAAAAACCCAGCACGGAGCCGAAGCAGTGAGTACTTTGAGGGAAAGAGAGAATGGGAGAAGAAAGGAGGAGATGAGAAGAAGAGAAAGGGCCATGTGGACAATGATGATAATGGGGATCATGACGACGAGGCGGGTAGGAGATATATACAAGATATCGACGAGGGAGGGAGGGCAAGGAAAGCCGCATGACAGATCCATGCTGCGACCGATCATGCCGGCCTCTACAGGTGCCATCGTATTCTCCTCCCCCTCCCCCTTCCCCCATTCCCTACTTTCGGTCTGCCCAGACATCAAGGGCTCGTCTGTGGGCGGTGGATTGCGTCGTGTGGAGCTATTCTCCCGGTTCCCAGCTTCAGCCTCTCTCCAGCCTTACATCTAGAAGGATGCATGCTTATTTTCCTGGTCATTTTCTATTTATTTTTTTACATGATTTTACATTTGTCAATCTACCTGTTCCTGTCTACCGGTTTTCCATTGATGGGTGGCTTCGATTTCGGGCAAGGATATTCAGAGAAGGTAGGCTTGCTGCAGGCTGACATTTTATTTTTTAAAAGAAAAAAAGGTTTATTTCCCCAGGTACCTATTTCTCGATGGCTATTCGGTTTTTCTTTTTTTTTGTGACTCGTGCTTTATTTTTAGGCATCTCCAGATTCCCGTTTGGGCCGCAGTTTTCGTGACCACCATCCATCCCATCGGATAGGACGTTGGGAGGACAAGAAACCGACAGGGGGTGATATAGGAGAGGGTGCAGGGCAGGACTCGAAAAAGGAACACGAGCTTAGGTACCTTGGCAGATGTACACCTATAATAAGGGGAAGCAGAAAAGAGCGAGGGGAGTAGGAGAGAGGAAGAGGGAAGAGAGGGGAAGAGTGGATGGAATCGAAACAAAGATGAACAATGGTTACACATAGTGGCTCCGTATCCGCAGCGATGCAAGAGAAGGCCCTCTTTTTTTTATGGTAGAGGTTTGAGAGAAAATCAGCCTAAAATACATCCAAACGTCAAGCCATGCCGAGTTGCATGTAAATGGTGTATGGCATGGTTTGAATCAATCTGATGCCGTGCCCCAAAACAATAAGCACCAAAAAAAAAGCATAACAGCTGGGGGCCCTTGTCGGAAGTGACGTCGATCAGTACAACGGATGGCGTCGTTGTAGATCACGGCTCAAATAGGCAATTCTACTTTATCATGGGAAAAACTGGCCGCATGACCCAAACGACGCAAAAATAAAACCAAACGATGCCTGCATGCTGACCCAGGAAAATAATGGTCGCATAAGAAGGGCCAAGGTGGTCAGAGAAGCAGAGAGTCAAGGGTTTGGGGAGAAGACCGGGGAGGGCCGTGCTGCTACATTATTGGCAGAACCAAGAGGAGAGCAGCATATGCATACAGACAAGAGTGTCAACATGCAGGAAAATGCAGACAGAATACAGACAGAGTGCAGACAGAATGCAGACAGAATGCAGACAGAATGCAGACAGAATGCAGACAGAATGCAGACAGAATACAGACAGAATGCAGACAGAATACAGACAGAATGCAGACAGAATGCAGACAGAATACAAACAGAATACAGACAGAATACAGACAGAATATAGACAGAATATAAACAGAATATAGACAAAATATAGACAGAATGCAGACAGAATGCAGACAGAATATAGACAGAATGCAGACAGAATGCAGACAGAATGCAGACAGAATGCAGACAGAATGCAGACAGAATGCAGACAGAATGCAGACAGAATGCAGACAGAATGCAAACAGAATGCAGACAGAATGCAGACAGAATGCAGACAGAATGTAGACAGAATGCAGACAGAATGCAGACAGAATGCAGACAGAATGCAGACAGAATGCAGACAGAATGCAGACAGAATGCAGACAGAATGCAGACAGAATGCAGACAGAATGCAGTCAACATGCAAGCAGAGCAGTCAGCCGATTTCCAAGGCACAGTGTATACTCTTTTTAGGGTGGCTCTGGTGACATCTGTGGCTTTTTTTTTTCTTTTTTTTTTTGCTGGGTAGGTGGCCGAATGTCGCCGAAGGGTGCACCAAAATATAATGGTTGCGCCAGTGGTTGCCCGTTGCCCGTTGACTGAGTTGCCCGTTGATGCCGGTTGAATGCACTGGTGACGTTCTCAAATCTATGCGGGAAAAAGGACAGAAGACAAAAGAAAAAGAAAGCCTGACAAGGACCAGGAAAAAAAGAAATTACGGGGAAAAGGAACAGAGACAAAACGGGCCGTTGACCTGCAGAGGCGGGGAGGACTAAAAAAGAAATCAGGGTCGCACTGCATCAGAGCATCACAGCATTTTTACTTGTTGTGTTCACGAGCGGCGCCACGACCCGAAAAAGGGTATGACTGATGTGGCGCCGGGGACGAAAAGACGAAAAGACGAGGAGGACGAGAAGAGAAGGAGGGATAAAAGGGCGGGCAAGGTGACCTGCATGGGGAAAACGAGAAAATGCCTAGCTACCTTGGAATAAAAAAATAAAAATAAAATAGAATGGCCCAGAGGACCGAAAAAACGAGAGAGAGAGAGAGAGAGAGAGAGAGAGAGAGAGCAGCTGAGACGACCACGGCTCACTGTCGTACAAGAACGTGAGAAATAGGACACGAGGAAGACAGGGGACAGACATACAGCCAGTGTAGGGAGAGAATGTAGGCATAAGAAGGTCACAAAAAAGAAGGATGAGATGGAAGACCAGAAAAAGGAAACGGCCCGACAAGAATCTCGAAATGGGAATATGAGGCGCTCGTGTTCTCTACGATTTCCGCTTCTTTTTCTTTTTCTTTTTCTTCGGATGCTTTTTTTGTATACATCTCAACGGTGTATCACCAGCGGTATAGACGGTGTATTCTATAACGGTCTTTTTTTATTACTTTGTGTTGTCCGTCAGGAATCAAGTCAAGTGGCAGAGTGGACAGAGTGGCGATGTAGGCGGATGGCGGTTGGCGGATGGCTGATGGGCTGAAGGCTGGTGGTGATGCCGGGATGAGTGGCTGCTACCGATGGCTGAGAATGGGAATGGGAGAACAGCAGACAACGGCTGATGAAACGAGAAGAAGCCGCCATTCGCTTCCTTGGACGTAGAGGGATACGGAGTCGGATATAGTGAAGAAAAAGGAAGACAAAAAATAACAAGTAAAAAAAAAAAAAAAAAAAAAAAAAAAAACA
>JAGKRZ010000159.1:0-50480 GCA_020002355.1 Intubia oerlemansii | reverse complement strand
GGGGGGGGGGAGGGGGGTTGTATGCGGCAACCTCTTTTGATGGACGCGGATGCGCTTGTCGCGATACCGTTATTGCGGTAAGAGGAGGGGGAAAGTGGGCCGCGACAACAGCGTGCGGCATTGTTTATTTTGGTCCATTTCGGGACTAGTGTATAATGAGTAAACATCACGTGTCATTTTATATTTAATCACGTGCGTCACATCAGACGTCATGATGATTTTCTTCTACGGAGTGCTAACAAAACATCCGCCTCTCTCCTGTTTAATATGTCGCCGACAACCACTTCAAAAGGTAGTCACGGGTTTTTACGGGAGGATACTTCTTCTCAGACTCGGTGGCATACGTTCCTGGAAGGACCTCGATGGTGCTGTCAAAGTTGGGATTGCAAAAGTACCTATTGCCGTCAGTCAAAAAATTCAAAAACGAAGAAGATCATCATGAAACGAGGAGACGGGCATGACAAAAGACACTTACACGACGCTGTATCGTGACGGGTGCATCTCCTTTTCTCCCTCGGGCTTTGACGGAGGCTCGACAACGCGGTGGACAGTGCTGCGAATCTTGTCATTACTCCAGCGAGCCAGCAGATCGCCGGCATTGACGACGATGGTGTCTCTGATGGGCGTCACGTCGACAAAGCTGCCGTCTTTCTGTCTCTGCACCTGCAGGCCGCCGCGATCATCTTGGAACAGAAGTGTGAGTGACCCGTAGTCAGAGTGCGTGCCGGCGCGCACCTGATCCGGGTTGTCAGCAAAGACGCGCTTTTCGACGGCCGGATAATGCAAGAGACGCAGCTGATTGTCGCCGGTCTTGATGTAGCGGTCAAAAAAGCTGGTCTTGTCGCAGCTGGGGCTTTCGGGAAGGCCGAGGCCGATGGCCACAGCGCGCATGATGTCGATATGCAGGGCCTGGCACTGCGCAGAGAATTCGAGCATCGTGCTGCGGAATCCCACGAGATCGTCCTTCTCGGCCGGCCACTTATTCGCCATGCCCTCGCCTTCCTCGTCGTCGCGGCCAATCTCGAGGCTTTCTTTGAGATCAGGCGTCACGGCTTTGACCTGTGCAACGGCATCCGCGTCCGGGGTCTGCGTGCTCGTTTCCTGTCCAGGGGCCGAGTAGCCGCGGTTGGCTTCAGGCGTGGTCCAGGCGATTGACATCTTGTCGTCCAGCGGCCGAGCAAAGAAGCGAGCCGAGAGGGAAAAGACGCTGTCCCTCAGTGTCTTGGAGACGGGTGCATTTTCGAGGTACAAAAATCCTGCCGTTTCAAAGGCGTGAAGAATTGCTTTGGCCGTCGCAATCTGCTGCTCCTCGTCGCCATCAAGGAAGCGAGACATGTCAATGAGCTGTAGCTGTTAGCACATTCATAAACCAAACATGGATCTGGTAACTGACGCCTTGTACAGAGTATTCATACCGGGATCACTGGCCCGTCAGCGGGCAGGTCGGTTTTCTCCATTGCGATTGCGATTGCTACAGTGCAGCGATGTTGTGCAGGTCGGTTATGCTAGGTACCTAGATAGATGTCTGTCTGCCTGTCGCGGGTGACTCTGCGAGCTGCATGCAGTTGGGCAAAGCTGCGACACATCTTCATATACCCCGAGGCAAATAGGGATGCCCAACGATAAGCCACCTCCGCATCGTCTCTATGCATGCACTAGCATTATCGTTGCCGTTGCATTGCAGAAAGAAGTATACAAAAGAAATGTAAAATTTTTACTCAAAACCACTCTTCCAAAAAACAGAGGCAAGCATTGTAGGATAAATGACAACGTCTGAAAAAGAAAAGAAAGAAAAGACAAAAGGAAATGGAAAAGAAACCAAACACGCCCACGAACCCCGCACCGTTATCATTCCTGCATTGACCAATCATTACCTCCCGAGATCCATGTCCCCAGATCCTTCTATGCACTGCCAAAGTTCATCTTGAGGGCAATCGTCGGCTGTCCGTCATTTTGCACGACGGGTTTTGCAGCCTGGGCTTGCCGGCCAGCCTTGATGACTTCCTCCATAAATGATCTCTGGCTCTCGTTGAGACCACCCACGATACCGCGGAAAGCCGTCGCGTCGGCTGACGCCAGCTCGAGCAGCAAGCCGCTCGTTTCCTTGTAGATGGCATCACGCTCCGCCGCGGCAGCTGCTCCAACGGCGCTTTCCGAGTGGCCGCTGCCAATGTGAGAGTCGTGCCACTTGTCCAGCTCACCGGCTGCCCGAGCAAGCAGAGCTGGAAGCACGAGCGCCGTGGCCACAGCGACAGGAGTTGTGGCGCCTGCAGTGACCGTGGTCTTGGTGGCCTGCGCCACGTGCGAGACATACGCACTCAGTGTTTGGGCGACAAGGCTGCGTGCCGAGGCCGGGTCTTCGGGCTCCGTGTTGGTAACGAATACCAGCAGACGCGGCAGAACGTACCGCCCGATACTCAAATCGGCCGCTGAAGCACGGGTGTGCAGAAGAAGTGACCGGCAACAGTTGGCCGCAATCTTGGCAGTCTGAACATTATTAGTAACAAGGCAATATGGTTTCGCGAGAAGAGATTTCTTACCATTCGGTCTGTCAGGCAGTCGAGGAGCTCGTCTAGGAAGCGGGCCACTAATGGGTCATTGGCCGACAAGCTGTTGCTCGGCCCGGCCGTGAAGAGCATGGTGATGGCCATCAGCGAGTTCTTGACGCATGTCAGCGACGTCGGCTGCTCGCGCTTCTGGGCCGTCAGGTACACAGACAGGAAGCGGCGGAGACATCCGCGCATCTGTGCATCCGTCTGCTCGTCAGTCGGTGGCGACGTGGCCGTTGCGATAAACCGCTTGAGCGTCGGCAGCGACTGGGGCACGACCACTTCTTGGCATGCAGGCGTGGCCAGGATCGTGGCAAAGATGTGCACCAGACAGGCGTGCAGGTCCGTGCGGATGATGGCCGGGAACACCTCGGCCGCATCGACAAGCGCCTCGAGCGCAGTCTTGACCAGAAGCAGCACGGCCTCCTCCGTCATGTGGTATCGCATCGGGAGGGCAGCAGCATTGCTGCCACTGCCATCCTGCTGTTCAGAGAGAGCGGGCAGAAGACCAGAAAGGACCAAGACGATGATGCGGGTCAGCTCAAAGAGCTGCTCAATGTCCTCCGACAGCTCGCCCGTCTCGGGCTGGTCGCGCGTGCGTGCGGCCGGGTGAGCAAGACACAGGGCCCGTGCAATCTCGACGATAACGCCCTGCACGTCAAGACCCTCGGTCAGCACGAGCCGATCAAGAAGGTCCATCGTCTCGGAGAAGATGGCTTCGCGGTAAATGGCCTGGCCAGAGACGCTCGGGTGAAGGATCTTTTTGAGCGCCTGGAGGATGGCGAGAGTCTGGTCGGGCGTGGCGAGTGAGTCTGCGTGACCCTGACGGGCCGCCAGAGCCTCAAAGGAAATGCCGTACAAGACAAAGAAAAAGGCCACGGGCTCGTCGCGGTAGTTGATGTCGGCGTTCTTGGCCTTGTGAGGCTGCGGCGTTGCAACGCTCCTGTCGTCGCCATTGGTCTCGTCGGCCAGCTTGCCGTCCAGTGCGTCAAAGACAAACTCGCTGTCTTGCTCAATGAGGCTGGCAATAGCATCCACAAGTTTGAGCCACGCGTCCTGGTAAAAGGCCAGCAGCGTCTCGCGGTTGAGAGCTGCATAGATGGTGTCGAGGCTGCCCGACAGCGAGGGGGGGCCAAGCGTCATCGAGATGTCCGGCTCGAACCGGAGACGCGCAAACTCGCGCAGCGACTCGAGCCAGAGAGGCGTGAGCCTGCCAATGTGTGGCCGCAAAACGTCTACCAGGTACTGCTGCTCGAGACTGGCGACCTGCAGCTCGGCCCAAGCGCCGAAGACGGACATCTTGACCATGACCTGGGCGTTGGCGCTAAGACCCTTGAGATCGCCAATGCCTGCATTATCGTTGTCCGTCATAAAGTTTTGAAGTGCGCTGACAAGCGTCTTGAGGATGCGGCCCATGCGGTCCACGTCTGTGACAATGCCCGTTGCCACAAACGCAGCGCACACATGGACAGCCTCGGATGCCAGCTCGGGCGATGAGTCGACAGCAAAAGCGGGCGTCAGGGCCGAGCTGATCTGGGCCTGGTACTGCTCAAGGATCATGGCCTCCTCAAAGTCGGGGTCGGGTGTCTTGCCAAACATGTGCAGAAGCGCGCCGATAATCTTGACACCCCAGACGCGCTGCTCCAGAACAGACGACGTCGACGCCGAGAACGCCATGCGGACGACATCGGCAATCTTGCTTTGGAGAGCCGCCTGGGCGGGAGAGATGTCGCCACCCACGCTGGCTGTGGCCGCCGCGTCTTTGCCAACGAGCAAGAAAACGTCACTCAGCAGGCTGAGAACAAAGGCGGTAATCTGCCAGCGAAGCGGCTCAAACTCGGCACCGCCCGCGGCCGTGGCAGCCGCAGCAGCAGCGACAACAGCATTCGATGACGTAGGGGCACCACCCGTGGATGCACCTCCAACCGCTGCAGCTGCCGATCCAGCACCATCAAGGCCGCCCGCACTGGCACCGTGACCACCCGCGTCATTGTTGTTCTCCTTGTCATCGCGGTCACCCGATCCCAGACCGGCAACCTCTTCATCCTGGAGGTCAATGGCAGTGCCGCGGAAGACGTTCTTTTGGAACGCGGCCGCCAAACGAGTCGTCTCGGGAACCTTGGGCCGCGTCATTTTCAGCACACGCTGGAAGCGCTGCAGCCATGTGGCCGTGTCGCTGAGGCAAGTCTGGCGCATCCAGCTGCTCAGAATATTGCGGATGCCGTCGTGCGAAGGGTGGCGGTCCAGCACGAGCCACAGCTGGTCTTCGAGACCAGGAAGGGCGGCGGCCACAACCTCGTCGGCATTTCTCTTCATCAGATTGTAGAGGCCGTCAACGGCAGCGTCGCGCAAGGCCTGGTGGTCGGACTGCATGTAGCGCTGCAGCAGGCGGACGTAGTCGTTGAAGTCAACGTAGCCCGGGGCGTAAAGGGACAGGTGCTCGAGACAGCCGAGGCTCGCGCGCTGAACTTGGCGGTCGTCTTCATCCTCAAACTGACGGACCAGGGTGAAGATGAGCTCGCGCGACTTGGTTGTCTCTTGCAGGTCTGGGCCAAGGACGTTGATGAGGGCATCGACGCAGCGGGCAATGGCCGCTGTGGTGCTCAGGTCCAGCTCGAGATTCATGGAGACGGCCGACGCCACCTCTGAGTGGTGGTTTTCGGAGCCATAAAGCTGTGCCAGCATACCGAGCGTGCTTGCCACATAGCTGGAAAAGTTGAGCCCGGCTGCATCCGAGGCACGTGCAAAGGCCTCGAGTGCCCAAAAGTGTACTGTGGGGTGGGGGTCGTTGCACAGGGACATGAGAATGCCCAGAATGGTCTTGAGATGGTAGCCTGCCGCCATGCCGCCGACCTTTGTCTGGATGCAGCCAAGGGCCATGGCACAGCCAGCGCGCGCTGTGGGCTCACGGTTGACAACAATGGTGTCGACCAAGAACTTGATCTCGTTGTTGGTGAAAGCATTGCCAGACACGCTGCAGAGACGGCCGATGGCTGAGTAGCCAATGCTGCGGATGTACTGGTCAGGGTCGAGGACGAACCCGCGAAGCAGGTCTTGCAGAAGCTTCTCAACCTTTTGGTCTGTCACGTTTCCGGGCAAGCCCTGTGTCTCCTTGACGGCCACTTTGAGCGTGCAGAGGAGCGCAGCGGCAACATTGACGTTCATGGCGGCTTTGCGGCCCGGATCACGCACCAGAGATCCGGCAGACATGAACGTGGCGACTTGCTCCAGGACGCTCTCTTGCACCCTCGGGGGTGTGAGAGGGAAGACATACGCAAACAGCTGGATGGCGAGATTGATGACATCGGTCGAGGGCGGATCGGGAAGAAGCGTCGAGCCATTGACGACGCCCGAGGCATCGTTGTCGGAGGCACCGTCCTCGCCCGCAACGACATCCTTTTGGACGTAGAGCAGCGCGGCATCGTGCTCGAAAGCACCACAGACGGGCGACAGGAGCAAGCTCTCAATGACGCCCTCGGGTCCTGCGGTCTCGTCCAGTGTCGACAAGAGGAGCTGCTGCTGCTCTTCCTCGGCAGCATTCTTTTCGAGCTGGAAGGGCAGGCTGCGGACCTTGAACCCAGAAACAAGGCCAGTGACACCGAAGCCGGCGTTGTCGGCGACGTCCCAGATGGTCTCAAACGTGCCGGCCGCGGTAGCTATCGAAGCGCTCAGCGAGCCGGCACCGTAGTTGTCCGGGTCGGCAAACAGCGAGATGGCAAGCGTCAGGAGGTTGGACTGCAGCAGGGCCTCGCTGCTGCCGGCGGGGGCGAGGTTGATGAGACGCAGGTAGCACTGCAGGACGCGGCGCTGGACCATGACGTCGAGGTCGTGCAGCTGCAGGGCAGGCGTGAGACGCTGGGCGATGTCATCGGTTGTCTTGCGGACAGGCAGCGTTTTCAGAAACGCCGTTGTGTGCTGCAGCATGGCGGCAATGCGCTTGGACACGTCGACGGTCAGCAGCCGGCTGTTGTACTGCAAAAAGGCCAGGATGGAGCCGAGGGCGCAGTCGCGCACATGCGTCAGGAAAGAGGTCTCAAGGTAGTTGCGCGATGCGACATTGTCCTTGGCCAGCGGCTTGGGCAGGGCGTTCTTCCAGAGGAGCAGCATCTGCGACAGATGAATCTTGACAAAGTTGGGCCCGAGGGACATGAGGCCGCCAATGAGGATCCATGCGACTTGGATCTGGACGCTGGCCGTGCGCAGCTCGAGTTTGCCGCTGGTCTTGAGCAGGTTCGTGGCCATGGTGAGCACGCGGCTGTTGATGTCGACTGAGCCGTAGAGCGGGCGCTGGGGGCTGGCGCTGAGCGTGGCCGCAAGACCATAGGCAAAGCCGAGACAGCGGCGGTGCTGGTGGGTGCTGCTGCTGGTCGCGCTGCTCAGCTGGCCGAGTTCGCGGCTCAGGCTGTTCATGCACACCGTCAAGCACGGCAGCAGATGCTGGGGGCAGGCGAGCACAAAGGCCTTGAGGCAAGCGGCGGCATGCACGTGCACGCTGTAGGACGGGTGCGGGAGCAACTGCAGCAGGCCATCGCGACAGGACTCGGCGATGCTGTTGGAAGCCGAGCCGAGGCTGGTGATGAGAGATGCCAGGGCGCCAAGCGACGTGACGAGAGTGTGCTTGCTGGGCTCGGGCCGCTCGCGGACGACCTGGGGGTAGTTCTTCAAGACGTCGTTGACAAGTGTCTTTGCGGCAGCGATCTGGCCAGCCTCGCTGAGAATGCGACGGCCAACAATGTCCTGGACGATGGTGTCGACGATGCGGCGCGAGATGAGCAGGCGGTAGCGGTTGTTGGCAATATTGGGGCTGCCGAGGAGATCGACCGTCAGATTCTCGATAATGCGCGCATAGTTGGTCTCGACGGCCTTTTCGCCAAGACGCTGCAGCACGCGGCCATAGCAGATGCCAATGGCAGCGCGAGCGCGGTTCGTTGTCGACTGCTTGACGTAGTGCGACGAGAGCGTCTTGAGCAGGTCGACGAGCGGCAGCGAGAGCACGTTGTGGTTGCGCGTAGGGCCAGGGCTGCTGGGGCGCGGAGTCCCCGGTAGGTCGTCGTCGTCCTGCAGGCCGGCAGGAATGGTGGACTGTCTCTTGAGCGCCCGCGATGTCTTTGCGGGTTTGCGTGTCGACATGCTGCGGCCGAGACCGCCGCCGCCGCCACCGCCAGCATCAGCACCGCCAGAGCCGCCGCCAGAGCTCGTGGACTCGGCGTAGCCCTTGACCATAGCCTCGACGAGACAGTCGGCAGCCACGCGACGCACGTGCGGCGATGACGCGTCAATGGTCTTGAAGATGGTCTTGCTGAGGCTGTCAAAGTCGCTTGAAGAGTCAAAGTAGGTTGTGTAGCGGACGAGTGCGATGAGACAGCGGCAGGCTGCCACCGCTACGAGGGCGCCCTTGTCGCCGGACGCATGGTTCCTTGCCTGCTTCCACATGTCACGCGCAAGACTCTCGTCGGTCGATGTTCCGATGCACGTCACCAGCTTTGAAACGGCCGTGAAGACAGCAGCGCGGAGACCGGCGTGGCTCGAGGCCGCCTTGAGAACCTTTGTGAGGGTGGCAATGGTCAGCTGGTGCAGGCTGATGGCGCTGTCGCCCGTGGCGCCAAAAACATCACCCAGACACACAACGGCTGCGTGCTTGGTGCGGTTGGACGCCTCGGCGGGCGAAACGGCCGTGTTGCCATTGGCGCCGCCGCCGCCGGAGGAGCTGCTGTCGACGGCGCGGAACTTGATGCCTCCGTTGGTGATGACGGCATTGAGGTCGTTGATGGTCTCAAAAAGAAGCTTCCGGTCGCCCTTGCCAAAGACATGTGCAAGACAGCGGCCGAGAGTGTTTCGCACAACGCGTGATGGCGGCGGTGTGGCGAGATTCAAAATCTTGAAGATTTCCTTTTTGAGGTAAAACTGCTGCGCCGTGCAGTCGTCGGCCGAGAGCACGCGCACATGCGCGTCAAGCTTTGCGGCAAACTGCAGCAACGTCAGCTCCTGCTGCTCGGCCGGAAGGTTGGAGAGGTGCGTGGTGTCGAGCTCGGGGTTTGGCGACGTTGACGCCGGTGCAGCATTCACTGTGGCCGAGGCAGCAGCGGCGGCGGCGGCGGCCACGGCAGCAGCATCGTCGTTTCCGGCGCTGCTGGAGCGCGGGCCATCGGCCACCGGCGAGGCCGCAGCGGACATGTTGGAGACAACAATCACAGCGGTGCTCGGAGCAAGGGAGGGATACGGCAGCTCGCGTCGGGGGCGGCGTTAATTTCGATTCGAGCTCGAGAATCGACGAGAGGCGGCAAATCCGTAACGTTTGCGCAGTATTTGTGTTGATCCGTGAATGTGTAGAGAATCGGGGGGTAGGTTAACGTCGAGGATGGACCGTGGCAGACGGATCAATTCTGCCCGTCCTGGCGTTTTGCGGTGTGCCAAGGGGGTGTGGGAAGCGAGGATGAAGCAACTGGGATGCGGCAGATGTATGGGCGAGGTGTTGTTTCTCCTGATGCCAGTGGGGATGTCGTAGAGGGCAGGTGGGTCGCATACGTCCAATCAATGTGCATATTGAGCGTAATTGGCGACCAGACCCCTCCAGAGCTCCTGCAGGCGCTATATGTGAGCTAGTGCATTACAGCGCTGCAACGAGAGAATTTACGTTTCTCTTACACGGAGAATCGTTGCATTAGCAAAAAGAAGCACGACACAGACCGACCAGCCCCGTCCACAACCATGCGTCCCATTGCTTCAGCAATTACAGCGGCCGTCCGGCCAAGCCCGCAGACGGCCCTGCGGCGCCTCGTCTGTGCAGAATGCCGCCGGCGATCATTCTCGGCTACAGCCATGGTCGACAGCGGCCACAACCGCTGGTCCAAGATTCGGCACGAGAAGGGCGCCGCTGATGCCAACAAGTCGGCGTTGCGAGCTGGCATTGCCAAGTCGTTGGCGCTGTACTCTCAGTGTACGTCGTGACGGAGGAGGTGAAGAAGGGTGGGTTTGGGCTGGGCTGTCTGCTGTTTGCGGCTTTGCTAACAGAAAGAAACATCTGCTGCGGCCTGCTGCTACAGTATATGGAACCGACCTTAATATGAATCCCAAGCTCGCTGCTGTTGTGGCCACGGCCAAGAAGAACCGCATTCCCAAGGCCGTGATCGAGGCTGCCATTGCGCGCGGCCAGGGCCAGTCCGCCGACGGTGCAGCCCTCGAGATGGTGACGTACGAAATCATGGCCCCTCCAGGCATCGCCGTCATAATCGATGCCGAGACGGTCAGCCGGCCGCGCTTCACGCAGGAAATGAACTCGATCATGAAGAAGAAGGACGTTACGGTCAAGTCGGTAAAGTTCTTTTTCACGCGACGCGGACGTGTCGTCTTTGGCCCGCCCGAACCTGCCGAGGGAGACGAGGAGGTAGCAGCTGCGGCAGTGGCCGGCTCAGAGTCAAACGGCGGAATGAAGGTCACGGCCGACGATATTCTGGAAGAGGCCATCGAGGCCGGTGCGGAAGATGTCGAGACAGACGAGGACGGCAACATTATCGTATGGACAGGCGCCAACCAGACGGCGCCTGTCGTGGCGGCCGTCACCGGCGGTGCATTCAAAGACCAGCTGGCCGTCGTCAGCTCCGAGACGATCTGGGCTGCCAATGAGGAGACGCGGTCACCTCTTGAAGGCAAGGCCGATGAGCTGAAGAGACTAGCCGAACTGCTGGCATCCGTGCGTGCTAATCCTGATGTGCGCGCCATCTATTCCAACGCAGCTCAAGGCGACGTTCCGGATGAGGTCTGGCAGCTGGTCGAGCAGGAGCTGGACTGGTAATTCCCGTTCCGCAAAACCGACTGCGAATACAACGCAAAACAAAAAAGAAAATGGTATTTTGGTATATAGAGTGAAGAGAAAGGGCATCCCTAAAAGCAAGCCCGAGGAAACTCACAGCCCCCTTGTACACATATAAAGTTACACTTAGACAGCGATCTCCCTGATGGTATACAATAGAATGGCCAACCTCTCTCCCTCCCTTTTTTTTGAACATTGTGCCGTAAAATGATCCAAGAGAAGCACACAAAAAACACCCCAAACGCCGTAGTAGATGATGCCCCCTGGCGCAAAACTCGCTCCCTCCCACAAGAGCCAGCCGTTCACTCTCCTAGTTGTCACTGCTGTTGTTCTCGGCTGCCGCCTGCTGTTCTGCCAGTCTCGCCTCGTTGGCCAGCCGCTGGTCTCTCAGATACAGTCGCCGCGCGCGCAGACGCTGCAGCTCGGAATGGATCTCGTCGCGGTCGAGCGGCACCTTGTTGGCGTTCTCGGGCTTGGGCCAAAAGTCGGGCACGGTGAAGCGCTCGTCGAGGTTCGTGCCAAAGTAGTACATGATGCCAATCGGGAACATGACATACATGCCAAACTAGAGGCGGCAGATTGTTAGTGGAAAGGCTGAGACAAAGTGGTGAGAGATGAGGCCGGAAGCTCGCAAAACAAGGCAAAAAAGGCAAAAAAGGCAAAAAGAGTGCAAATTCGCACCTTGAAGACTTCAAGATTTAAGCCGGGCATGGTGGCGGCTCTGTTGGAAGAATGTCGGAGGTTGTTTGGTTTTTGAATGAAGGGTCGGTTATTCTGCGCACAGCACAGCTCAATTGTTGCTGTTGCGTTGTCCTCGGTGGCAAGACAAGCTTTGTCGCAATCGTCGAAAAATCAAGACGTCAAAAAGTCTACCCCCTCCAAAATCAGGAATCAGGCCATTTGCCGGTCGTCGCTTTGAGATGGAGCTAGCGCGCCGTCCAGCGCAGCAGGGATCCACTTTTAGTTAGCATTGCACATCTGGCCGACGTCAACTACAGCAAAGGTATCTTACAATTTGGGTAGTTCTCATCGTAGGTATTCAAACGCGGTCGTGAACTTGTTTCAAATAACAAGAAAGAAAAGATCTAATATCCATAACACAAAATCCAAAAGAAGCCTACCGCCGTGCCGCCGTCCGTTAGATCCCCCCCGTTCCGCATTAGCCGAGACCAGAACCGCCACCCAAGAAAACAATGCTGCAAAAAAACCTCCAGAAAAAGATATAATCCAAAAATACAACAAAAAGGATACCGGAGAGAAAGAAAGGCAAAAAAAAAAAAACATTTATAAAGGGGGGTTTGAGAAGGGTCATTAGATTTTCCAGGCTAGGGATGCCAGAACTCCCATGTCATCACCGTTTTCTGTCTGGACAGCTCTTGGTAACGCGCCATGCTGCCAGGCCGCGCCGCCCAACGACACGAGACAGCGTGTTCCACACACCGTCAACGCCCCAATCCAGGTCGTCGAGGTTAAGGTGCTGGCGATATGTCCACACTTTGCGGAACCGCAGACCTTCGAGACCTTTGTTCGGCAAGTAGGGGTCGAGCCATGTGGCTGACATTGGGGCAATCAGGTACGTGCCGCTCTTCTCCTTGAGGTACTCGTTGTTTCGCCGGTCGGCAGGCGTGTCGCACGTAGCCAGATCTGTCAACTTGACCAACAGCTCGTCTCCCGGAAGGCCCATGACGTCATGCGTTTGCAACACCTCATTCTTTCCATTGAGAAGCCAGATGGGCGGGCTGTACGTCTTCCACCAGACTGCGTGCGTCGCATCAGCCAAGCGGCTCATGGCGATCTGCGTCGGGATCACGCCGCCTTGGTGGTACACGCCCATCAGCACGCCAAGCATAGCATTGAAGGCAATCCACGAGCCGACCCAGATGCGCAGCAGTCGTCGATTGCGCGGCAACTCAACAGACGACAGAAAGAGTGGAATGGTCGGCAGCAAGAACCGGGCCTCTTGGTGCTGGAAGATGGAGAGCACAACGACACCAGAAATAGCCGAATAGAGACGCATCGACAAGTGCGGCTGCAGGAAAAGGAGCACAATGGCTGGTCCGAGGAGCTGTGGCAAGTTTGCCAGAGAATGCTGGTACCACGGGTGAAGGCCGTGTTCAGCAAGGTTGGCCGGCGACATGTTGTACATGACGTTGTTAAGGGGCGTGATGACGGGGTGGAAGAGAAGGTCACCCCAGGAGATCTGGTGGGGCGTATAAAAGGCCGTGTCGAAGGCGACGGCGACGACCGTCGTAATGAGACCGGAGAGTGCCATGGCGGCAAAAGAGAGGGGCTTGCCGATAAAGTAGGGTATCAAGCGAAGGCCCGGAATAAGCAAAAATGCAGGGAAAGTGATGCGGTTAAAGATGCCAAGCACCACGACGATGCCGAGAACGGTCGGTGCAAGAAGAGGGGCGCGATCTTGCTGTAAGGGGGTAAATAAGCTGTTAGTAAAGTAATACAGACCAAGAATACATAAAATAAAATAAAAAAGGAGAGAGCGCGAACAAAACGACTGGGTCAACATACGCGGCCAGAGATGATGCGCTCAATGAGCACAAGGCTCCAAGCGACAATAAGGGTTTCCACCGAGTTGGAAAAGGTGTGTGCTTGGTAGGTCCAAGTGACATAGGACGAGGCAACGAGGAGCACGGCCCTCTCACGATGGCGCCGGGCCGGAACGAGTTCGTAGACGGCCCAGTCGAGCAGGACAAAGTTCATAATGAACATGAGGATGCGCAACACCCAATAGACGACATGGGGTGGGATCTCGCCGTCGCCGCCATTGCCGATCCAGAGCCAGCGCAGGAGGAACATAGGCAAGCCGTAGACAGGCCATAGCGGGAAGACGCTGCGGATCGGGTTGTCGCTGCTAAACTCCCATGTTCGACGCACCGGATAGCTGAACACCTCGCCTAAAAAAAGATGGGCAAGTGGAGTGATGGGTTAGTTCAAGAGCCTTACAAGCAAGGTGGTCAAGCGAGGAATGCAGCTGTGTCTGATATCTCCCATGTCTGCAAGCCACGCCCTTTCGTTCGCACAGGAATGCGCAGGCAGAAGGGTGAGAGCACAACAAATGGAAAATATAAACAAGAAAGTTGGGGGGATGGAAAGGAGTGGTAGAGCGACGCACCTGCAATGACTTCAGGTCCCTGAAAGTTCTCGTCGGGATGTAAGTAGCTAGGCGACAGAGCGAGCCAGAGTCGCACCAGGACAAGGAAGAGATACAAGCGTCGCCACATTGTGAAAATAATCTAGCGACAAGTCGAGGCGTATAGGGAGGTGAGAGTTGGAAGAAGCAGTCGAGGAAGAACGGCCACGATGTGCTAGACCAAAGAGTTGCCGTCGCAGCGCTGCGTATCGTCGAAGGATGTTGGTTGTATGGCGGGCCGCGTGAGTGCCCAAAGTTGCAGCAGGGTCGGGCTGGACGCCTCGTATCGTGCACGGGGGGCGCAAATGCAGGTTTGGATGTTGGAAAGAAGAAAGAGTCGCCTTTCGTGCAAAAAGAGGTCGGAACTAGAGAGCCAAAAGGGCACCTTTTTCAAGGCAGACGCGCACGCCGCGGGCGCCGTTCAAATTGTTGGTCGCGTCGTCGCAAACAAGTCGTCACCACACTGGGACTCCGAAGAGAGCTGCACGCGCATGGTCAGGAGGAGGATGTAGCTGGTTGGCACTGGCGCGGTACCATGGTCGTCGTGACGTCGTCACTCGGAAAGGTGAAGCATGTATGGGGGTGGAAGAGGGCAAGAAAACGACAAGTTGTCAGTGTCCAGCGACGTCGCGGTGGAAGTGCAGTCAGAAAAGGGGAGAAGGAACGACCGGCGAAGGTTCTCCGCAATGGCAGGTGCGACTGCTGGCAGTGGGTACGTTGGGCAGCGCGTAAAAAAAGATGCTGCACGCATTTGAACCCTGCCCGCCTGAGAACCGATGGCACACCATGCCAACCCCTGTTGGAACACGCTATGAACCAGTGGGCGCGGGCGGGACAGGGGCCGCTGTCATAAAAGAAAGCAGATTAGCGCAAGTGGACAAATATTTCGAAATGTCAACGGGAAATTAGTGGGGAGCTCGACGATGGCATGTCATTATTGGTGTGACCATAATTTGGGAGGATTATTAGGGCAGCTCAGAAAGATTTATTTTGAATTTACAGCGATCTGGTAAAGACAGAAACTACAAAGTATCCTACACCAACAATACACAAACGATATACAGCGAGCGCAAAAGCCAAAAAAAAATTAATAAATAAATAAAAAATCGACGTGTTTTCTATGGAAATTTCATCGCTACCTAAATTTCCTATTGCGAGCTTGTATCCCGTCAAAGGTCACATGTAGCAGACCTACAGGGCCCTGGATGTTCATCCGAGCAAGTATCGTCAGCTGTGCTGCTATATTGCCTCAGAGTTTTCGCTGAAGGGAACTACTCATGCTAACCCGACACCACATTATTTATTATGATTTATTATTGTCGTGAAACTTGCGTCGATGTCTACTGTTTAGAGGCTGTCAGCTCGACCACAGGAAGCTCATCCAATCTAGAATGGCGCCATTGTGATCACTGTGGTCATTGCGGTCAATACTCCATATTGCACGCACAGGGTGCACCAAGGTGTCTTGTTGATTTTGCTCGCATACATGCTATTACCACACGTGTATTGATTACATAAAGGCCTGTTGCCTCTTACATAAAAAAAAGCAGGTTAACTTTCTGCTCTTTGTCTAGCTGCTTTAACAGCCTTGCCACAGCCGTCGTTGGCCTGTGTCGCCCTTCACTGGACCATGATATTGTGGCCCATCCGCATCTTGCAGACCAGAAGACTGATTCGGGCCTGCATAGGCATCTCACCAAAATACGTTGTGTCCCCGTTTTTACGATTGTCATGTGTTTCAGGAGGTAGGTATTTCCCATGTTTCTTGACGATCGTAGACTACGCCCTACCTCTTCTTGTAAGTGTGCATATTCTTTCAAGTTCTTCAACTAAGTTTTCGTACGGATTTTTTTTTTTGATACGTACGTAATATTTCTATAATAAAAATACAGGCAAACTACCAAGGTCGTCAAAATACATACTCCGTAGGTGCTATAGCTAGGGCATCTATTCATATTATATCAACTTTCGCTAGGTTCGATCAGAAGAACGAAGGCCGGTCACGTACCGCGCCATAATAGCGCCTTAGTTTTCTACAAAGAAAACCATAATTACCATTACACATCTTTACGACATGAGAAACAGAGATTCTTCACGTTTTCGCTAACTCTCACATCCTGCCCGTGCAGCTGCTTCCGATCCCGATCGGTTAAACTGCACTGTGAGATCGGTGAATTAAAGGCACGTGACCACCGTTGCGCACCAGAGTGGAGCGATATGATGTGACCTGGCTAGCATTATTCGCTGCCTGTTTTTACCCCGGGCGAGGCAGACAGCCGCAGCCTGGAGCCGCCAGTATTCACCGCCCAAAGATGCTGCTAGAAGAGGAACAGGCCTGCAGTAGTACTCCGTAGGCAGCAAAAGTGAGAAAGAGCCACCAGCAGACACATTTTCCAGCGGGTCGAGTCTCACGTCTCTTGCGCTAGGCCCCCTCCTTCCTGCACTGTTTCCGTCTTTGGCTCTTCCTTCACTTGCTCATCACAGATTGCTCTGCCAACTTTCTATTTAAACAACACCTCCAGCATTTCCACCTCTTCCCGTCACGCTTTTATCACCGCACACAAGCATCTTACTTGAGCCTCAGTTTCCCTCATAAAGCACTGCAGGTAGGTTTCTCTTGCTCGCAACGACCCCGCGCTTGCCTCTCGCGCCGCGTCCCAGGCGTCCTTTCGCACTGCCTGTTGGTCGTCACACATCATCATCATCACCGCCATCGCCGTCGCATACTATTATCAGCCGCCCGTCATATCCGGGTCCCAAGGATCACCGGTTCGCGCATTGATACGTCCTTGCATTTCCCGTGTTTGCTTCGGATACCCGGCGTTCGCCGTCGCCACAACCCGCCCCGGCCCTTCTTCCTCAGCACCGCCACTCTTACATTCTCTCACCATCTCTTACCACCAACGCCGCATTTCCGACGTCAGCTTTTCTCGCTCCACTTTCTCCCGGCTACATATCTCTTGTCATTATCGTCTCAGCCCGCTGACGCACTCTCCATTGAACAGACTTTTCAGTTCCCAGAACGACAACCACCCAAACCACCAAAATGCCCGAGGAGAAGCCCTTCGAGAAGGTCCCGCTGAAGAGCAACGATGGCAGCGTTATCACTGTCGATTACGAGGTGGCCATCCGTTCAGCTCTGCTGAGCACTATGCTTGACGACATGAAGAGCATGGGTGTTACCGAGGTCGGCCCTGTGCCTCTGCCCAACGTGAGTTCCCTGGTCCTTCCCCGTGATGTGCGCGACGCATTTCCCCATCATAAAAACTAACATATTACCGATAGGTCAACGAGGCTGTGCTGCGCAAGGTCATCGAGTACTGTGAGCACCACCGCAACGACCCCATCACCACCAACGAGGAGGAGAGCGACAGCCGCAAGAAGACCACCGATATCGAGGAGTGGGACCAGAAGTTCATGCAGGTCGACCAGGAGATGCTGTTTGAGATTATCCTGGTATGTCGGGCGCTTCAATGCTACCAGTATTTGAGCCATAGTATTTCCCTTTCGTGCAGAACACTGACGTTTAGGCTGCCAACTACATGGACATCAAGTCGCTTCTGGACGTTGGTTGCAAGACGGTGGCCAACATGATCAAGGGCAAGTCGCCGGAAGAGATCCGCAAGACGTTCAACATCACCAACGACTTCACCCCCGAGGAAGAGGAGCAGATCCGGCGCGAAAACGAATGGGCCGAGGACCGTTAGCACCTTGGCCCGTAGAAGGAGTCTTGGCCCAAAATTCGACGTGGATGATCGGGCGGTTATTAAAGGGGCGTTTACATGCCGGGCATCCATCAAGCGAAACCATCTTTTGGTCGTAGTTAGTCTAGGATCGGCCGGTGCGTTTTGCTGAGATGGCCTTTTGTTGCCTGACAAACAGGCGGGTCGGGCGTATGATGGATGAACTGGCTGGGCAGACTGATTACCTCTGCGAATGATTGGGCGTCTTATGCTGGATTTTTGTTTGCGACCATTCTCATTTTTTTTGTTATGCACGAGTACCCAGCGGCCAAGTCCGTTGACGAATCATTATTTGCTTTTCTTTTCTCTCTTTCGAATGGCAAACCAGAGTTTTCTTGTGCCTTGTCCATGCTGTACCATGCATCAACAGCAACGTCTAACATGAAGGCATAATTGTCATAAAGGGTATCGGAGTACGCATGTAGGTGCTGACAAAATCACTTTCCAGACAACTGATTTAATAATTTTTTGTTTTGTTTTTTTATTTTGTTTCACTTTCAGCAAGTAAAATGTATTGCCAGACAAACAAAATGACGCCCCATGAGTTTTTTTTGTTCATTGTCAAAAACCGTAACGAAGAAAAAAAAAAGATCGAGGATGGGAGGGACCCCGTGCCGACGCGTGGTGTAAAATGATGTAGGCAGCGGGGTCACACCGTCGCAAAGACGGCGATGTGTATCATGATTGCATGTTTTTCATGCAACACAGAAAAGAGAAAAGCCCTCCCAGGCACTCGAGTCGGAAAGATGGGCGACACGTTTAGATGCCGAGGCGGGTCTTGCGCCAGTGTCTCCGCTTAGCGTTGTAGCTGGAAGAAGAGTCAGTACCAAGGTCAAAGGGTTGAATCGGGTCATTCTTGTTTTGTCAGTATCACATACCGGATGGTGTTGCCAGTCCGGAGGCGAATCCACTGGGGGATAGGGCGGTTCTGCTTCTGCGCCTTGGCAAGCTTCTGCTTGGTACGGAAAGTCTTGTGGCTCTGAGAAAGGGAAAAAGGAGTTAGCCGTGAGTTCGATCATCGACTTTGGAAGTGGCCGCATGTAGAGTGAAGACGAGCGAGATAATCATCAAGGCCGCCTAGCATGGCGTTGTCGTTTTCTGTTCCAATGGAGAGTTTTGTTCTGAGATGTTTTTTGTTTGCTTGGCCGTCCATCTGAGTCGCAAGTTCATACAGACGTAAAATTACGTCCCGTGTCATATCTGTCGTCGCTCTGTTGTTTTGTGAATGAAAAAGAAGTTCGCGGAAGTGTTGATGATCGTCGCCGCGTGCATCATTGTCGCCTCTGTTGTCGCCAAATGCCGTCATGTCGGAATCGCGATCGGTCGAAAGATTGCTATTGGAACTCGGAAAACGTTGCGCATGGTGGCGTTGATATCCTCTCGCTGTCTTTCACACTCTGCGTTCAATATGCCATGGCGCTGTACATACCGGCATCTTGACTGATTTGCGGTCTCTGTCGTTGATTCCGAAAAAGAGATGTGTGGTTGGGGTTGAGAAAGATCGAAGTTGTAATTTCGCGGGCCCTAGAGGGGAAGCGCCTTTTCCGGGATTTTTTCCCACCCAAACTTTTTTTGGTGCGTAAGGTTTTACGGAACCCCACTTTTCATCCGCTTCGGAACAATAATTTTGCACCTTTATTATGTCATTGGTTGACTCACATGACTGTGCACGTGAAATAATGGCGACGCTTCTGCCACCCGTACTCCGTAGAGGCCGCCTAAAACTCTCCTGGCGCTAGAGGTGGCCGGACCCCTGCTTAATACTGATGGAAGTGTTATTAATTCGTTTTGGCAGGTGCAGAGCATGAAACTCGGCAGGAACGGGGTGGGCGGCTGCCGATCCCGTGGATTTCGCGAATCGGCCTCCCAATTTGCTCTCTTCTTTTAGTCTTCAAACCGAAGCAGCAGAAAAAGGAGACGCAACGCCTCTCCTCCTTGAAACAAGACAGCCTTGTCACTATCCCGACGGCCACCGGCAGCACACTCGATCCTATCGGCCTTTCGTGCCACGCTCCTGCTTTGCAGCCTTAGCGCGATAGATCTGCAAACCAACCGTGTCTTCTTTTATCACCAAACAGACGCGACAAATACCACCCGCAAAACCCAAGACGACGACCAGAGCTTCATTCACTGCGACGAGCTCTTTGTTCACTTCTCTGGATACACTCGTGTTCTTTTCGGCGACGTTGCATTGCACGAACTGATACCAAGGTCCCGCCGCCGCCTTGCATATTTTCCCATCGACACAGCCTCAACTCCAACCAGCATCGGGTTGTCCAGCCGGCAGAGCAAGCCCCCTATATCACGAATCACGAAAGGACAGTGTATTTGACGATCCAACTACGATACTACGAAGGAATCACCCGTGGGACAGTCCCCAGACTACTACGTCGACATTGATAAGCTCTGGCAGCTTGCAAACGACCGAGACACACAAAGCACAAGACACGATACACGAGCACGCGCCCACGCGTTTAAATCTGGAGTTGGACGACGCTTGTGTCTGAGCGCCTCTTTTTTATCAAACCTTTCCCTCTTCTCCCCCGTGTGCGGTCGCAGCCCGTTCTGCGACAAATTTACCGACGACATGGGTCAAAGTATGAGCTGGCTGTCCAGCCTGCTTTTTACCAAGAAGGAGATTCGGATTCTGATTCTCGGACTGGTGAGTCCATGAGACGGAAGATACCACTGGGTGTCGATGTCGAGTGTTTCGTCTGACAAGATATCCTAGGACAATGCGGGCAAGACGACCCTGCTGTACCGGCTCAAGATTGGCGAGGTAGTGACGACGATTCCTACGATCGGCTTCAACGTCGAGTCAGTGACATACAAGAACCTCAACTTTAATGTGTGGGATCTGGGTGGCCAGACGTCTATCCGGCCGTACTGGCGATGCTACTATGCCAACACGTCGGCTGTTGTCTTCGTTGTCGACTCGACGGATATCGAGCGACTGCAAACGGCCGCTGAGGAGCTGTCAGCCATGCTGAACGAGGAAGAACTCAAGGATGCGGCGCTGCTGGTGTTTGCCAACAAGCAGGACCAGCCGGGGGCCAAGGGTGCGGCCGAGATCTCTGAGGCGCTGCGGCTTGGCGAGCTGCGCGACCGCAACTGGACCATTATGGCATGCTCGGCCGTTGACGGCACGGGTGTCAACGATGGCATGGACTGGCTTGTGGTAAGTTTGCAGCGAGGCGAGGTGATGTCATGTTTTGCGGGATGAGCATGCGTATTGACAAAGCAAACAGCAAATTGTGCAGCAGGAATAGAGCATCACGCCACATGACAAGAGATATGGCTGGCTCCGATCTGCGGCAACACAACGAACGACGACGAGGACGGCGGGCCAGAACGTTGGCCCTGGCTGCCAAAACAGGCGCCTTGCCGCGCTTTCCCTTTTGGCGAACATAGCCATTGTGCCCTAGAACCAAAATTCAGGCTGGCTCACAACCGTCTCGGGTCTCGGCGCCTGTGGCGCTGACGCCTTTTGCAGCGAGCATACGTTAAATTGAAGAAGAAGAAGATGAGAAAGACTCGTGTCTTGTTTGCATGAAGAATCATATAGCGTCGCTCGTTGAGACCAGTTTGCTTTTCTGTCAGGTCCCTTTTGTTTCCCCCACTTGCATTTCTTCGAGCCGACGACACAGAGACTGGTGCGAAAGAGAGGTTTTACTTTGTCCGTTTTTTACTTCTCAGCTATTTTATTTAATATTTGATACTCTTTTTAATATGGGCCTCTCTGCATGTATTCTGATATCTTTTTTCCATAGCAACAGTCGTTCTGTACCACCGTATGTTAGTAGATCATGCCCGGACATCGCTGTCGGCCCCTTTGTTTGTCGTCGGATTATTTGTTGGCCTGTAGGTGGCCAATCCCCGAATTAGGTGGGCGCTCCTCTTGATGAGAGGTATGTGGTCACCAATTACCGGATGTTCAAAATCGGTATGTGGCACGGGTTGTTTCCAATGATGTCACCTTTTCGAGCATACATCTATGGTAGGTAGGTAAACCCCTAGTTACAGACTCTAGGACTATGGGTTCGTTCCATTTTCAGGCATTTCGTGTTCACCGGAAAACAGGCGCCTACCTACCTAACAAACGTGTTTAAAAATGCAAAGAAGATGGATGCTTAATACGGTGCAAATACTCTACGGTTTTGATCAAAGTATGCACGCAGCAGCAGGCATTAGGTTCTTTGGATTTTCTCATGTTCAAGAAAGGTATCTTTACTGCGCTGTTCAGCAGCTCTCTTCTCAGGCAATCTACTTCAACAATGCAGCCGATCAGGCAGCTTACAGTACCTATTAGATATTCTGTATTTACAAAAAGACCTGCGAAAAAACAAGTAAGATAGGTACCGACAGGTCATGACAAAACAAGCCACAATGACTGAGACTCGCCCTTAGCTCTGCCACCAACAAAGGCACAATAACAAGCTTCAGCTCTAGCCCTGCCCAATTCATGGGCCGCCGTTGCAAATACATGGCCTAAAAGAGCCCCAGGAGAGAAATAAACTTGACATCGTTCCACGCCATGTCGGTCCTTCCGCTTGCAACGGCGCGGAGAAAGTTGTTTTTCTTGGCGCGCTTCCTCCCCTTCTAGGTAATTGCCGGGGTGTAAGTGTGTGGGTCTAGAGCTTTTGACGACACGCGGTGGCACGGCATATGAGGTGACTGATGCAATGTTCCGTATGGGAAGATACTCCCGTGGAGGAAGAGGGGGGAAGGGCAATGGCGATGACGCAAAGATGGACAGTCTTTGAAAGAATGACAAAGGACCGATGCAACAATGGGAAGTCCTGCGCGGAATGTACCACTGGGCAGGAAGTGATGCGATCGTGGAAGTATATATTCCTCGCCTGCTCTTCTGGAACAGGCCGTGAGAGCATAACCAGCAAGGAAAATAAAAAAAGACCAGACCAACAAGGAGCAGCTTTATAGTAAAGGAAGCCAACAGAAAAACGACAATGGCTGCCCCCAAGACGACAAACACGGGCGAGCGCGCGGCAGCGTATGCCCGTGCCGAATCGACATTTCACTATGAGGAGAAGCCGCAGTACACGACGACGGGCGGACACCCCATCGACAACCCGATCAAGTACCAGCGAGCTGGTGCTCAGGGCCCGCTGCTGCTGCAGGACTTCCACCTGATCGACCTGCTGGCAGGCTTTGACCGCGAGCGCATCCCCGAGCGCGTGGTGCATGCCAAGGGAGCCGGTGCCTATGGCGAGTTTGAGGTGACGCACGACATCTCGGACCTGACGACGGTGGACATGCTGCTGGGCGTGGGCAAGAAGACGCCGCTGGTGACGCGGTTCTCGACGGTGGGCGGCGAGAAGGGGTCGCCGGACACGGCGCGCGACCCGCGCGGGTTTGCGGTCAAGTTCTACACGGAGCAGGGCAACTGGGACTGGGTGTTCAACAACACGCCCGTCTTCTTTTTGCGGGACCCGACCAACTTTCCGACGTTTATCCACACGCAGAAGCGCAACCCGCAGACGAACCTCAAGGATGCCACGGCGTTCTGGGACTACCTGGTGACGCACCAGGAGGCGACGCACCAGCTCATGACGCTCTTCTCGGACCGCGGCACGCCGTCGTCGTACCGCAAGATGAACGGCTACTCGGGCCACACGTACATCTTTGAGAAGCCCGGAGGCAACGGCGACTTTGTCTATGTGCAGATCCACCTCAAGACGGACCAGGGCATCGGCATGTTTACCAACGAGGAGGCGGCGGCGACGGACGGCAGCCACCCGGACTGGCTGACGCGCGATCTCTTCGAGGCCATTGACCAGGGCAACTATCCGTCGTGGACGGTGTACCTGCAGGTGATGACGCCGGAGCAGGCCGAGTCGTTCAAGTACAGCGTCTTTGACCTGACCAAGGTGTGGCCGCAGGCCGACTTCCCGCTGCGGCCGTTTGGCCGCATGACGCTCAACCGCAACGCGCAAAACTACTTTGCCGAGATTGAGCAGGCCGCCTTTGCGCCGTCCAACATGGTGCCCGGCGTCGCGCCCTCGGCCGACCCCGTGCTGCAGAGTCGTCTCTTTTCGTACTCGGACACGCAGCGCCACCGCCTGGGCCCCAACTACGTGCAGATCCCCGTCAACACGCCGATGCACTCGTTCAACCCCTTTGTGCGCGACGGGCCCATGAACGTGACGGGCAACCTCGGCTCCAACCCCAACTACCAGAGCTCGTTCCGGCCCATCACCTACAACCCGCTCGGCCGTCCGGGCGGCACCAACATCAAGACGCGCATCCAGCCCAGCGCCGCCCACGAGGCATGGGCGGCCCAGAGCACATGGTCGCTGTTTAGCGAGGTGACCGATGCCGACTTTGAGCAGCCGCGTGCGCTGTGGAAGGTGTTGGGCCGCGAAAAGGGTCACCAGGAGCGGTTTGTGCACAACATCGCGTCGCACCTGCAGGGCGCACATGCCGACGTTCGCAAGAAGACGTACGCCATGTTTGGCCGCGTGGACAGCGGACTGGGTAAGGCGTTGGAGAAGGAGACGGAGTCGCTGGCCAAGGGGCAGTAATGGATATGGATAGGTTATTCGAGAAGTAGTCAACTGCCAGGGATGGAAAGATGGAACGGATGGAAAGGATGAACATTGGCGAGAAAGAACAAAACCAAAAAAAAAAAAAAAAAAAAGCAAATGACAAGAATAGCATAGTTGAATACAAGCTCAGATTGTATTACGATTAAAAAGCTACATACAAACCGCTACTACTTCCTGGGTATCTGTCTCTCCTGTCTGTCCCGTGTCTTGATATCCTTGCTGATATCCTCCTCGTGCTTCTTGGAAAGTCGCTTAGCAGCAGCACTTGCAGCACTCGTAGCAGGCAAAGGCAGCGCAAAGGCCGCAGCAGATGTCGCCGGCCTCGCCGTCGTCGTCACCGCCGCGCATGTTGACGCTCATGGGCTCCACGCGAGCCTATACAAAGCGGAATGTTAGTGGGAAATGAAACAAAACCTCTTGGCAGGACTGATAAGGAAAAGAAAAAAAAAAACGTACGGGCTGCTCAACAGTGGTCATCTCGGTGGCCTGGGCAGGCGCAGCCTCCATAGCAACGGGCTTCATAGGGGCGTCCATTTTGGATGATGTTGGGATAGGAGAAATTTGGGTTGTGACGGAAAGAGTTTTGGATTGCGGATGTGATGGAATAACACAAAAAAAAGAAGAAAAAAGAACGGTAAAGCTGGGTGCCAGCGTCTTCTTATGGGGGAAAGTATTACGAGTAACGAGAGTACGGAGTAGAAACAGGAAAAAGGGGGGGACCAAGCTGCAGGGTTATGACCTGAGTGTTGATTTTTTTTACCTGCTGAAAACGCAGAAAACCAAACAAATACGGGCAGGTCGGGCGTCATTCTCGCCGTGTTCCCAGTACGACGCGTGTAAAAAGGAGAACGATATCGAAAAAAGGCGGGCAGTTGCTGTCCAGTAAAATGGCCGAGAAGGATCAGAGCTGGTCTGGCGAGGTGATCGTTGACATGCTATTTTTGTTGCGATGTATATATCGGTAGTGAGCGCACATATTTCACATACTAAAAGCTAACAAAGATACATAATGTGCAAAGAGATTAAATACTACACTTTTCAAAAAAGTACCCGTTGGGCAGGGGTGGAAAAGCTTAGCTGTCGGTCGGCAGATTAGAGGGGCCTAACTAGACCAGGATGCCGCGCCTCAAAAAGGCGCGTCACTGCACACACGCACGCTGTGCGCCGTGCATGGTGCTCGTATTTGTTTACGTATGCGTTGTTATTTGTGTGTGTGTGTGTCTTCACTACGAGTATGGACAAGATAGGCAGAAACACAATGCAAAGTGCCGTGCCAGTCAAGAAAACACTCGAGAGTCAGAGTGCACAGTAAAGATGCATGTATCTTACTGATACCCGTATTAACTTTGTGTGATAGCCCTAACGGGCAGACTGCACGGAGCACAATCTCTGCCGAGTTGGCCATTTGGCCATCCCTTGTCAGCTGAAACACCAAAAAACCGCTGCATTGCAGAACTTGGTTCACGCGATGGACTGCGCGAGAATGATTGGGTCTTGCCAAAAACCCGCCGGCAGGTCCTAGCAAGTCAACAAGCCAGAGGTCGATCGCAATGGCCTGACCGACTTTGCGTGAGAAATTGGACCAAACAGAACTGCGCGCGGCACAGCGTGGGGCACTGCAGCCCCAGGATGTCGAGTGGTGGTACGCTCAGTTTTGTATGGAGTAGGCGTCTTTTACGCAGTAAGATGCTCACTCGTATGTACTCCGTACTCACAGGCCACTGCGCAGGCAGGGTTGACGATTACAGGGGTATTGCCGCCTTGGCAACGGGATGAGGCTAGCAGCATAATACGAGTACGGAATGGTACTCCGTACGCCGCGTAATGTTTGGCTTGTCTACTCCGTACATGTACTCGTATGATAGCGTCCATGACATGTCACGTTTCTATTACACCGCATTCCCCGCTTTTCACACGGGTCTGGCAGAATTCCCAAAGTCACGTTTTTCCTTTTCCCTTTTTTTCCTCCTTCATTTTTCTCCTGGCTTGGCTGTGTGCCGTGTTCCCGGCTTGCCCTGCTATCGCCTTGGTTTCTCACATGGGATTTTGAAGCTGGTGGACAAAGGCGCGGCATGGCTTCAGTCTATTTTTCCACATGACCCTCGAGCGTTCACATGACAATGGCACGAGTCACTCATTAGTGACGCCAACGACACCGATAGCGGCCGAACGTCCATACAATGGTTGAATCAACGCCAAAGAAGAGCATGAAGGATGGGAAGCCTTTTTGTCCAGCGCCCGTGCTCGACATATGTCGGCTCTGATAAGGTTGTGAGATTGGCTGCATACGGGGAACTTTCAAAATACGCCACGCTCACTTTGAACTATGCTTCTTCTTCTTTTTCTTCTTCTTTTTCTTCTTTTTCTTCTTTTTCTTCTTTTTCTTCTTTTTCTTCTTTTTCTTCTTAACACGCCTGACCTTGGTGGCGGGAATGTGACCAAAGTTGGCTGAATTGAGTAGGTACTTTTGAGGTGCTTCTTTGGATTGGCGGGCGTACGGAGTAAGGATGGATCCCCCTTTGGCCAAGCTGCAGCCTGCAGCTTTGCAGTCTGCATTTCGCGCCCGGCATTTCTTGTGCGAGAAGCAAAAGATGCTTCCATGGCAGCTTCCATACCGCTTCACGTCTCCCGTCCCTAGTTACGTAAAACAGGAGCTCGCAACAGGTTCTGGCACTGGTTTTCTACGGGCAGACCCGGAATCGCGACGGTAATATACTTCTTAAACAGGAACAAGGCGCAGGATCATTGAGGCAGGGCCAACGGTCGATTGCTGGCCAGAGCCCTTGACACTGTTTCATCCTTTGCCTCCTTTACGACCAAAATTTACGGTTTATGATGCGGCATATATTTTACTGCTACGCTGCAGGGCGTCTAGGGCTGTTCTCTCCGTGCCATTCTCGTCACCCACTGCACCGCTCGAAATGAACGATGCGCGATGAGCGAAATTGGACAACGGGGCGACGAGCCTTGTCTGTCATCCGTGGACCATTGAACAGACTACCCCATTTGACGACGTCATGAAAGCAGCTACGAATAGATACAATGCTTTAATGGGGGCCACGTCTCCGCGGCATGTTGTGCCGAAAAGACCAAACCAGCGAGCGCTCTTAGTATTAATTGTTAGCGCAGTTGATTCCGCCGAGAAAAGACGCTAGAAGAGCCCACGTAGAGTACGTTGCTATGTACGGAGTAAGTACGTCGCAGGGGGCTCTTGGCTTTGCCAAGCATAGCGGTGCCAACTTTCCGCAACAGGGTGTTGGCCAACCCAGTAAAACCTACTCACCACTGGCAGCGACAGCAGCGATGCTAAGCCTGTAAAACATTCTCGTAAAAACACCAAGAGAAAAAAAAAGGCATGTCATATGCACCAGCACAGGCCTCGTAAACCGCGCAATTGAATTGCCAAAATAGGACCAAACCGTCTCGTACGTCGCAAGCAGCCGGGGTGCACAGGCCAGCACGGTGACTCTCTGTACTCTGTACTGGCGAGTCCTACGAGGCAATTGCCTACTTGAGAGAACATGTCTTCTGCCGCTGCAGCCCTAGAAAAGTGGACGATGCCAGTCCATGTGCGACCGCGCACGGCTGAAGCACGGCGCGGCCACGACTATGACGTGTCACGGCAAGGTCACACACAAATCCAAAGGAGTCTCGGTGGACAGTTGGTCCTTTTTGTCTGGTGGCAGCCTTCTTTTTTTGTTCTTTTTTGCTTCTTTATCTGCACAACCCGTCGCGCATACGAGGGTGAGACAAGGGGGCTCTTCCGCGGACACCCTTCTTGTTAACGATCCCAAGTCTGCCTGATCAGCCCCTTCTAGCGTCCTTCTGGCGGTGTTCTAGCGTCGTCTTGGCATCGTCTAGCGCAATTTATCGCAGAGCTTTAGGTTCCTATTGGCGGGCCCTGGCGTACGGGGCGCTGCCGCGGGGCGGAACCCGTGAGCGTGAGCGATCCCTAGACAAGAGATCCACTTTTTTGTGCCATCTCTGGGGAAAGCTGTCCTTCTCTTGCCTTTTTGCTTTGCCGTTACCCGCGAGACTCACCGGCCTTGCCTGCCGTGATTTGGCAGCCAGAGACATAGCTTGGCTGTAGCGTTATCTACGAACCTTTCTTTTCTGCTTCTTAGTGTTGTTTTTTTAGTGTCATTTCCTCTTGGCTTGGAAAGAGTCATTGGAGTTGATCTTGTGACCCTTGGATGGAGAAGCCGCCTCGCTCCTTCCTTCTTAGCAGTCCTGCGACGTTGCCAATCGCAAGGGTGGCAGTGTACCCAGTTGCAGTCAGTTTAGAGCTCGATTCTTCCTCGTGGCCCCCCTCTAGAGGCTCTGACCGAGAGCGGAAGTCTCCCTAGTCTCTAGCAGGTTTGAGAAACAATCATCGGCCATGCTGACCGATTTCGTCTTGTTATCTTATTACAATCCCGTTTTACTGAGCACGGCATCTCATTCGCCAGAAACGGCGTACGTTACGCCACAGATATACAATACTCTGCCAGGCTTCCCAATTACATGCATGGGCCACTTTGTGTCCTTTCCCTTTTGGGTACCTATGCGTTGTTTGCTCACCCGTGCTTGGCCTTACAGGTACGGGAAAAAGAGGCATTTCTCCTGCTCGACTCACTTTAGCCAGCATTGGTCCTTGGCATTTTGATGCAGGACACGCTCGACCCTCATGTCCCTTTTCTCGTTTCCCTTTTCAGTTTTCTTTGCATTTGCTCTTTTATTTCTCATCTCTCCATACGCTCGTCTTTTCTATTTAATCACGTCCTTCCCTTCCCACTCTCCCTCTCCATCTCTGTTCACCTTTCCTCATTATCAACAGCAACCAATCTCACCACACAGTATCCACTCCACTCACACACAACCTGACTACCAACCCTTGCCAACGCAAACACATCCCAGCATTCACTGCAAATATATAGCAAACCTCTGCAACTCTTACCTTTCCCAAACCACCCAAAATGAGCCGCTCGTACTCTACAATTTCGACGACCTCGACTTCGTCCTCAATGTCGTCGTCTACTCTTCGTGCTTCCAACTTTGATCTCCCATCACTTGAGCGCACTGTACGTCGATCTGTCGATCGCCCTTCCCTTGCCACCCGGACGCCTTCCTCATTCGTCAAGACCCACAAACTAACAAGCTCCAAGGACTCGTACGAAATGCCCATGTACCCATTTGGCCACAACGGCCGCACGTCGTCGGTCGCGTCAACAGCAACAACCGCCACGTCCTCCACGTTTGCCCCGGCATCGAGCACATTGACCGCCTCTACAGCCAAGACAGCCTCGTCGTCGACGCATTCAAGACGCAATGTCAATGTCTACACCACCTGTGGCCGCCACAGCAATGAGTGGCTCTTTAGCGGATGGCCATCGCCATTCCGCCGCCGCGATGCCAACTAAGGGGCAATGGAAGCCCTGTCGGCCTTGTTTCATATACTGTTTTGCTGTCGCATTTTCTTTGCATCTCTATTTGTTTTTACTTTTTTTAACGATGAACGAAACGAGATATCCTGTACTCTTTTGCTATTTTCACACGGACTGGCGCGTCTGCTTTTTTTTTTTTTATCCAGGTCTTTTATAATTTGGTTGTCTTGATTTTTTACCGACGCTCCTTTACTGTTCGCCATAAATTGACAGTGTACCATAGTTTATCTATATATTTAAACCTTTATATGAAACTATCTACTGATATCTTTCTATATGATAAACGAAGCTTTACGAAAAAAAAAGAAAAAGAAAACGGAATAGTGATGTCATTGTTTCGGCATTATGCGATTCGCGATACACGTGACCGCTAAACGAAGACCCACTTTAAACGCCGCCTTTTGCGCGCAACGGTTCCAAGTCAACGAGGAATTCGCGATTGCGTTTGTGATCGTTTCGGACGACAACCACAGCATCCCCCTCACCTCCCTCCGCGGCAGTTCGAGATGCCTCCACCAACCCCCGCATCGTCTGCAAGCATTCTCGGTGGCCGAGGCGGCATTATGGCCCGCGCGAGAGCCGCCGCCTCGGCCAATGACAACCTCACGCAGCGGTCACTCTTTGTTCACGTCAAGCCGGCGCCGACGTCTCTGACAGAGCGGCGCTCAGTGCTGCGCGTCCTGGAGGATGGCCACGGTGGCAAGATTGACTATTTCAAGAAGCTCAGCAATAACAGCTCCTTCCTGTGCATTGCATCGACGCCCGCCATGGCCGCGACGTTGATTGAGAAGAGCCCGATGCAGTACGAGTTTTTGGCCGCTGATGCTCGGCAGACGGCGACGCCCTGGTCGCAGCCACGCATCTCGACAGAGGTTCGGGCAATCAAGCAGACACAACAGATGCATGGCAGCGTGGAAGATTCGGCATCCGAGGCGGGCGCCATCTCCCACCGATCGTTTGTCGTCTCCGTGTTTTCCAGCGACTACAACCACCGCGCCGGTGCGCGCAGCTCTCCTCTTCGTGGATCTTGGCCTCGAGAAGGCCCTTCGAATGAGATGTTGGGAGAATTTGCGTCAGCGTCTGCTGCTACCCATGCCAGCGGGTATCGCGACACATTTGTCTACAATGCACTCAAGGCCGTTGTGCCCGAGAGCGCATCGTCGGACGCGCTGTGCGACTGGCGGCCCGAGACATTGGACCGCAGCCAGTCATCCGCGGCGACCTCGTCTGCATCCTCTGGCAAGGAAACGACCGTCTCGCATATCCGCGAGCGCAAGGCCCGGCAGCGGGCTGCCGGCAAGTCGGCGCTGGCTGGCTTTCTTCTAGGACCCAAGAGATCTGCAAACAAGTCGCGGTCGATTGACAGCGAGAGCAATGCAATTACAAAGGAGAGGAGGGCATCTACGTCTGAGATGTCTGAGCCGGCCAACGAGACAGCAACTGCATATGAGATGCCTGATGTAGTCAGCGAATCGAATGCAGCAGCAGAGCCAGCAAGGACAGAACCCCCCGAAAAGACAGCAACGGACGACCGGACGGGTTGAAGAGTCTGCGTGGCAGCAGAGATGTACCAAAATGCAGCAAGCGAGAAACTGCGTCTCTTTTAGGTGTGCCGTGCTTGCCACGCCCCAAGTTGGCATGAACAATGGCCTCAAGACATGGCCTGTCCACCGCCAGGGATGCAAGCATGTCGACAAAGCCTACGTCGGCAACACCCACGTTTGATGAAGAATATGCAGCCGCCCTCCGATGAACCAATGTTGGAAGGATGTGCTTTGTCACATCGAGGAAAAATATTCCAGTCACGACAAACGCGTTAAAACATATGAATGACCAACGATACCATGTACAATAGACTTGTTTAGATAGAAGCACATAATTTAAGGCAACACACCACACGTGATAAATTTTATTGTTCTATGTGGTGTACTGCAAAGATGCATCACAGAGCAAGGACAATTTCTTGAATGCGTGCCACTTCATGCTCATCAACGCCTTCGCCTTCGGCACCCTTGGCCACGGCTGCTGCAGAATCTGCCAGACATGACGAGTGGAAGGCCACTGGCGAGGAGGACGATGGCTTCCCTGAAAGGACTGCATCGGCCAGGGCCTGCAGGTTCCGACTGCGCACACCGCCGCCGACAATGATCTCCAGGGCAGAAGTCTTGTTTGAATGTTGGCCTTGTGACGCCAGCTTTTGAAGCGTGGAAGCGTGCTCCGTGGCGCCGCCTGCACTCGAACCGCCGGCTGTCAGCACGCCGGCAAATCCACAGGCGCGCAGAGTCGAGAGGCCGGACGTCGGGTCGTTGCCGTCGACCACCAAATCAAAGGCGCGGTGGAACACGCACGAATAGGGCCCGGCTGCTTGGACAAGTGCTCGGTTGCTCTCCTCATCGATATGCAGCTTGTTATTTGCGTTCTGTTTCAAAAGGCCAAACACAAATCCATCACCGCGTTCTGGCCGGAGAAGATGGCTGGCCACAAACGCAGAGAGATCCTGGTGCATCTGCTCGACCTCGGCGGCCGTGTAGAGAAAGTCAGCACCTTCCGCAGGCGGACCTCGCGGCCGGATCATGATGCGCAATGGAACAGACGAGTCGCGACCAAGCGCAGTGACGACAGCGGCGACCTCGTCAACAGCCGGAGTCAAGCCGCCTTCGGCATACGATCCGGACCGGTTGATCTCCAGCCGCGTGGCGCCATTGTTCACGGCGGCACGCGCAGCCCCAGCCGAGAAGACGGGGATTTCAAAAATGGGGGCCATAGAAACTGTTGGGTTCTTTATTGGCGGTATTGGTAAAGTGGTGGTGGCGTTTGCCAAAGCTATTTGATGGCGCGCGTTGTGCAAAAGAATTCCAATAAGACGGGAGAGGGATTGTTCTCCAGTTTTTTTTACTCGACGTCATAGGCGGGGAACACAACATCACAGCATCATCGATACAGGAAGATGAGAATCATGAACAACAAAACGAATTTTTTTTTTAATAAAAAAATATGACCTTCTATTATTATCCTGCTTTTGAATGATTGATGGGACTCCGGATGCCTCCAAAACAATAGGAGCGTTCATGGCGCTGGAACAACCAACCATTCATCTCAGTTCAATGTCAAAAAGGGAGGAAAAAAAAAGGCCTGCCCACCATCAGCGCTAGAGCTGAAGTTGTTCCAGTAGAAAATTCAAGCGCCCCAGAGCTTCAGGAGCATTTCGCTTTCAGCCACCAGCACCTCAATTGGCACATCACTGACGTCCGGTAGAGGAATATCCGGTATGGGCATCTAGCCCTCCTCGGAGATTGCCGGCGTCGAGGGAGCGTTTGGCGGTCCAGGAGCGGGCACCTGTGGCAAGTCGTTGTCAGGGGCCTGAGATAGGTCGTTTTCAGGCGCCTGGACGCCTGGACGGCTTTCTGGGGCCGCTTCCGTGCCAGTAGCGCTCATTGCTTTGGCCTGCGATGGATGGTCCCGTCTCATGATGTACTTCTGGCGAGGAGTGCTGCCGGTTTTGAGGTCTAGACGATACGGAATCACAAAGAGATTGCCAGTGTGTCTTTAACTCGGACGAGAAGGTGGCTGGCATGTAGACTCAGACCTGAATACGTACGCTCATGGTTGATGTATGCCTGGGCGAATCCGCGAGCATGCGGAGAGAAGCGCTCCTGCACAGCATTTTGAAAAAAGTGCTTGTCTAAAGAAATAAAGTCAGCCTTTTTTTTGTGTCATCGAGTCCTGTCAGTAGGACGGCAGGTCAATGCCGAAACATACACATGATAGAGCCCGTATACTCGCGGCGTGCTTTGCCTTGCATCAGCTCAGTCATCTTTGCGCCCAGGGCCTCCTAGTCCTGGGCTGCACTGTCTGCGCCTTTCGTAGAGAACTGATGCTTTGTTGATTGAGGTATGATTTCCTTCCAGAAAACATGCTCCTCCTCCAGGCTCCATTGGGCACCAACCATGGTCAAGTGATGTTATTGGAGGCTGACTTGACGCTGAAAACAAGCCAAAGGAATGGAACAACAAGGTACCAAAGGAAACAGAGGTCCGGATGTAGTTTGGATGGAAGATGATTTAAATCAGTAAAAAAAAATTGTATTTCACATTGAGATAGTATGTAGGTCTGGGTGGCCTTTAATAGATGGTTCCAGAACATTTATATTGTGGTCCGGGGGATTTTAAGATTTTTTGTAAAAAAAAAATCGAGGGCAAAAACCCTGCGCTCCTTCCTGTTTGGGTGGACAACCCAATGGGCGAAGATTTCGTTACACAAGATTTTTTTTTCACTGGGGACCATTGTACCGCGGAAGCACGCCGACGGACAGGGGCGATACTCGGGGCGATCCTCGTCGTTGTCGTCCACCTCTTCTTCATCGTTGTCCTCGAGATCTTGCATTTCTTGGTCGCGGTCGTACTCGGCTGCGTGCGAGTAATCCGGTACAGGCTCGTCGCGAACGGGAGCATCAGGATCCGAACATTCTTCATCGCCATGCTCAATGAGATCTTCCGCCTCATACTCAACGTCGTCGTCCACGAAGATTTTGATTCTTCGAGCACAATATTAGGAGGTAAGCCAGGCCAAAACTTCCGCCCATGATGTATGTCAATGGCATGTAATAGTATCCATCAGCTCGCTGGCTGTGATTTTGATATCACCTAGCGGCAGACACTGGTAGACCGGTGACAACCAGACCTTCCATTGAATATGTGCATGTTCCGCCCGGGAGCTCAGGTCGCAAAAGTTCGGCCAGTGGTTCATCAGAGTCAGCACATCAAGTCTGGATGCTATCGAACACATGATCGACGAGCCGAGTATTCGAACTTCATATTAGGCGTCTTTGATCCCGACGGTAAGTTGGTAGTGTTGCAGCAACACTGTGCACAGTATTGATATGGCCTTGAAAAGGCGCGCGAGAACTTCTCGCCATCCGCGATAGTTGCATGACTTCACTCCCATAGCCAGAGCCCGTGTTTGAGCTGCCTGTCGGATGTTGTTGTGCTATGAAAGCACCTGCTGGGCGTCGGCGCCTTTAGTCCAGTCATATATCTCCCGGAAAGGCAAGGTCGAACTCCCAAGCGAGACTGCTCCTTGCGCGATCGAACGCGAGAGGCGACCTAGTGGTGTGCCCGGAGCAGTCGTGTGGTGCATAAGTAAAAGTCGAGGCTGTATCACATAGGGGTCCATGGGTTCATCACAGGAAGCAATGGTCCAGGTGGCTCAGAGATGCCACACTTTGGGTGAGAATATAGATCCGTTCCATTTTATATTCAAAAAAATATCGTCAATGACGCCGCGATCTAGGCATGGCGATAAGTTCACGCCAGCGGCCAAACAGTCCCAGCATTGAGACTGTCAAGAAAAGCCCGGATATCGGCGTCCGTAAACTCGCTAGGGTCGGGCAATGGCACGCTCACAGAGCCCAACTAGGGCTCCGAAGACGGCCAAAGCACACCCTGTGGCTGTGGCTGCATGGCGACGGCTGGCTGGTTCCAAGCCGTTCCGGCCATACTCAGCGGAGCATTCTAGGCTCCGACTGGGTTGGCTGCAGAAACACCGGCATCAATGGCCGGGAACACACGCAGAAAGTCGAACTCGGGCTCCGCAGGTAGCACTGGGACCTCAGGCTGTCCTGTTATGCTGCCAATTAGAAAATCGGCTACTCCGTCGACCTGACCTGGAGTCGTCTGGGCTGTGGACAGTGGGACTTCCAAAGGCAAGGAAAAGTCAAAGACAGGCGCAGCGGCATCGGCTTCCTTGGGGTCGGTGTGCTCGGCCGCGGCACGGCCATCCTGGAGGCCGGACTGTTTCTTCGGCTTCCGGCCACGTCTCGCAACGCCTTCTTGTTGGCGAAGGTTCTGTCGTGCCTCGCTGGCCTGTCTTGGGGTCATGCCTGTCTCGCGACCTGTAAAGAAAGTCATGTCAGTTTTGCTTGGATCCAACTGGCCAGAAATTTCTGCAATACATACGCTCCTGCTCAATGTATGCCATAGCAAATGGCCGGGAAAACGCCGTGAACTTTTCCTTCACTATGGCATGGTAGAAGTGCTCGTCTGTAAATGGAATGTCAGTAGAAGTTCGCCTGGACAAGCCCGTGTTGAACTTACATAGTGAGGTGCCCGTATAAGTGCGGCGGGCATTGCCGCCAACCTTTTCGTTCATCACTCTGCACAGGGGCTCCCATGCCTTCCGTACACCTTTTCCGGACCGTTGCTGCTTCGTGGACGCTGGGATGACATAGCGCCAGAAAACGGTCTCCTCTTCCAGGCTCCAATGTGCGCCTCCCATGGTGACAATCGTGGGCGGGGGAAAGAGTGGTGATGAAAAAAGCGTAGATATCTCGAGACAAAGAGGAACAATGGCTTCCGGATACTGAGCAGATGATCTCGGAAACTTTCTTGGGCCAGGGTCGGAAGCTGTGTGATATTCAGAAAGAAGAAGTAGCAGTAGGATCGTAAACGGCGGAAGTCCGAAGATCTCTGCTTGCAACTAGATCCGAATCTCTTGTCGATGATCGAAGCCCAAAAAGAAGGAAGAGCCTGGGGACAGACCGGGTTTAAATATTTGTGGCCTGGAGCCTTTTGGACTTCAAATCTTGAAACACAAGTGATGTCGTCATGTCAGGTATTCCCATTTAGGAAGGCACCATGGAGGACGACATCCTTTCCAAAAGCGCTATCGACTGCCAAGAATATTGCAGAATCTTGGGATGAAATTCATGTTGCGTCAACTTGGACTGACACCCTTCTGAAAGCTGGGTGAGCAAAACTTCAGCATTGTCCCAAGACCTAGATCGGCGTCCATCGTTGGCATGCGCCATGATAGTGCAAGACGGCAAGTAGATCGAAGAGACCTCCTGCTCATGACGGACTTCAATCTCCCATCCATATGTCAACGGAGGGGTTTCGTCATGTAAACTGAGCAAGCCCCATATCAAGGCAGCGCACAAGTTTAACAGAAGCTTGCTTGTCTTTCCCTGCTGCGCTGACACGGCGACGATACCCTCGCTCGCGTCTCGACAATCGGGAAGCAGCATGTCACAATTCCCGTGTCCGGAACAAAAATATCGATTTGGTATCCCGCATCGTGAAGCAGAACTGAAGAGCAGGTGAAGCAAGGCCGAGAGGAGTGTCCCACATGGACCTCTCTGTTCCATATCGTGGGGACTGCTTGCTGTGGCTCCCGCAGCGCCCCGCAGGCCTCAATATCGCCGGACTAAAACGTCTGGAAAGTCTTCGACAAGTTTGCGAAGGATAGCTGAAGTGGATTACAGGGCCACAGAAATACCGTCGCTCTTTGTACATGTGGGATGCATGATTTTCCCATGTCGTGTACCGTGTAGTAGCAGTTTGCCGGTGTCCTGCTAGTCGCCTGCTGCCAGGTTGTCAAGGTGAGAGAAACCCAATACCCCCGACACGGCTCGTTCACATTCCAAAGGCTTTCTTCAATCCCTCGATAATCATTGTCGTCCAATCCAGTTTTTTTATTCGAATGGGCTGTGCGGCAGAGGCGCGACATACCCGCGAGACGTCAATGCGTCTGCTAGTCTGCGTTCTAATCTTGAAAACTGTCTGGTCAGTATACTTGCCAGAAAGAAACAAGGCCAAGACATGGATCTCTTCACTCACCACACTCTTTTGCTCCAGAGGAACAACGCCGTCACGCACCCACAAGCCCCAGCCGCCCATGCTGTTGGCCAGCATCATGTCTGTCGACAGCCGGTCGCCGACAACGGCAATTTGGTGCGGACCGGTGACGCCCGTCTCGGGATGCGCACGGAAATACTCCATGATCTCGTCGCCGCAACCGGGCTTCTTGGTCTGGTGCGGCAGAACCGTCACGCCCGTGCCGGCCTCCACTGTCCGGAGCAGCGACTGGTCTCGGTCGTGACTGAGGGCGCCGGCCGTGTTGGACACGATGAGCAGCCGTCGGCCGGGATAAGCCTCCTTCAGTTGCCTAAACTTGTCCTGGTATAGTTAGCAAAAGCTCAATACTCAGTGCCTAGAATCATTTCCTTTTGTTCCCCCTCCCCCTTCTTTCACATACTGCATACGACGGGTAGACCTCGCTGCTCTCGGGAAAGGCAAAACAGTCATCCTTGTCGAGCACCACTGCCTTGATCTCGGCCTTCTCGCCCTTGCCTTTGCCGGTAAAGGCACTGTCCAGGGGAACCGGCAGGTCGTTGAACGTCGAGACTGTGCCGTGAGGCAGACACAGCCCTGGCCGCGCGAGCAGCCGGAAGATGTTGATGGATGCTGACAGGTTCAGATTCATTCTCGCCAAAACCTGGTCGTCCTGCCGGTCCTTTATGTTAGTCTGAAGGGCACAACAGGCTTCCGTCACTGGTTCCTCGCCCGTTTGTCTTCAGTGAGGCCGTCCGCTGTAGTCAGAGACAGAGACAGTCTTTCAAAGAATCATGAAACGTCAAAGGAAGCTGCCAAACCAATAAACCAATGACGTCTCCATCGCCCTTTCCGTTTACGGCCGCGCTGCTGTCGCACTGCATTTTGTCCATTAGCCGGCAGTAGCAGATAGTCTAGCTATGACAGGCGCACTATTGACACACCGCTGTTTCCACTGGCTGCTTCCTACCATGTGGAGATCTTGTCGTCGTTTTCAAGCAACCTATATTGCACGACAGCCATTTGTAAAATCATAGAAAAGTGGTCAGTAGCAAACAGCGGCCTTTAGATTCTATTTCCGTGGCAACAATGCCAGTTTTTACAAGAGATAAAATCAAATTTGGCGTTCTCGTATGCACTCTGTTGACATGAATCTCGTAGACTCTGTCCCTTCAAGCTAATTCCAGCGCACTCCAGCACGGTTGAGCCACTAAATACGGTGCGGGGGCGCGAGACAATGTAGTGCGTCTAGTGCCTAACCTCTTTTAAAAAAATATGGGCCGCACCCCGATTGATGGAAAAGCTGCCAGCGACGCGCTTTGGACGCGTCTGTGACGCTGCCACGGGGAAAGAGCGACGGAGCCCGCCGCGCGCCCCTGATTGGACCTGCCGTACCTTCCAGCTTTGGCGAGAACGTCACGATATCCTGTTTCTTGCGCCCATCGACAAACATTCACAAAAACACCAGGACACGCTTCCCTGTTTGCAATGGGTGTGTCACTGAGGGTGAAACCAGATACCGACCACCTTTGTTCTCCAGCAGCTCGAATCAAACAGCCCTCTCGCCAGCCACCATTCTGCGTTGTCCCCAGCTAGTTTGCGACTGCATCAGACGACAAACTCGAAAGGATTCCCGGCCGTCCTTTCAGGTCTGGAAGCTTCGACATCCAGCTTTGATTATTCTATGCGTGCCGCTGATTAGCCGGCCTTTCTCGACACCGGACGGGCAGCGCTGCCAACCGCACGCGCAACTCGGCGCGCGACCGGAAAAACCTGCGTTGTAAATTGTGCAGAGAACGACAAACATGACAATGCATTCCACAGCCACCGTCCCTAATGACGATGCAAGCGCCAGCATGGACAGCCTAGCAGAAGAGCAGGAGGCCCTGCTGGCTGCGACGCCATCGCGCAAACGGTCGTCCGCAACCAAAGCTAGAGCGCGGTTTGTCGAGCCCGCAAGCGAGTCTACGGATGACGAAGATGGCGGCATTCTGGCTACCCCGACGGCAAAGCGGCAAAAGACGCTTGCGTTTGAAACTCCAACAAAGAAAACACCCGCCAAAACACCTACCAGACGAGCAAACGGACGCCATGCTGCTGCTGCTGCCGCGGCAGAAACGCCAACGTCGCGCCGCACGTTGGCCGACAGGTCGGCAAAGAAGAAGACCACGCGCGCGCTAATCGAGCGCATGGTGGCGGGCAGTGACGATGAGGACGACGATGGCGGTGCTCTAGGACGCGCCATTCTCGAGGCAGAAGAGGAGGAGGAGGATGAGGACGACGACGACGAGGATGAGGATGGAGAGCAGGATAGTGCGACGGCCGGAGATTACAATGATGAGGCCGTGACCGAGCCTTCCGTCGAGGCACATGCAGATGCATCAGCCGCGTCCGTCCCACAAGACGAGCCTCAAGCTACGCCGGTCCGTAGAGGTCCTGGCCGGCCACCCAAAGGAGCACGGCCAGGGGCATCGGCGCCAAAAGCGACAAAAGCGGCAAAGGGGACAAAAGACCCCAATGCGCCGGCTAAGCGGGGTCCGGGTCGGCCGCGAAAGACAGACGCTGAGCGGGCGGCAGGCACATCGACCAAGGTGGCAAGAGAGCCAACACCACCACGCGAGCTGCCAGGACATGAGCATTATTTCTACCACACGCGCGCCGGCGCCGGTATCAAGACATCCAACAACACCATGGCCAACGTGGAGCTGGTTACGTATGACGAGTACTATCAGCTGCGCAATGGCGATGGTGCCGATACAAACAACCGCCACGAAGCCCGGATCGCCAACCTGGAAGAGCTGCACGCGCAGTCGTTTGGCCAGTGGGCCTTTGAGCTGTCGCAGGGGTTCAGCGTCTGTCTGTACGGCTACGGCTCTAAGCACCGCGTCTTGCACTCGTTTGCCAAGGCTCTGCACAGGGGCATCCGCGACCACAGCACGCACAAGATTGTCATGGTGAATGCGAGTCCTTCTTCGTCGGCAGAGGCAGCTGTTGTCCGCAGTGGCAGCGGCGGTGACGGTGCTGTGGCCAATGCTGGTATCGGCGGCACCGTCACGGCATCGTCGTCGGCTGCGACACTGCGGGACATTCTCCTTGTCGTGGCAACAGCAGCCATGCCAAGGTCCAAGAGCCGAGATGCATCCGCAACCAAGCTTCCCTCTGGCGCGGCAGCGGCGGAGCGGCAAGTCCTTTCGCTTCTCGATCACTCCAAGGCAAAGATTACCTTGCTCATCAACGGCATCGACAGTCCGAGCCTGCGCCGGCCAGCCATCCAGGCAACCCTGGCCCGTCTCGCCGGCCACAGCCGCATCCGCTTAATGTGCACGGCCGACACGTCTGGATTTGCTCTCCTGTGGGATGGCGCATCGCGCAGCCTGCTCAACTTTGTCTTTCACGACGCAACGACCTTTCGGTCGCTGGCCGGCCTGGACACGGTGGACGAGGTGCATGCTCTGCTGGGTCGGCGCGTTCGTCGTGTGGGTGGCAAGGACGGTGCAGCCTTTGTGCTCCGGAGTCTTCCCGAGAACGCGCGCAACCTGTTCCAGCTGCTTATCGGTGAAGTCCTGGCCGCTGATGATGGTGAAGGTGGCGGCGGCGGTGGTGGTGGTAGTGGCCGCCGCAGAGGCGGCTATGGCGACGATGACGACGATGAAGATGACGAGGATAATTACGACGAGTATGGAAACAGCACTGGCAACAAGAATGGCGGCGGCAGCGGTGATGCCGAATCCATTGGTCTTGAGTACCGGATGCTGTATAACAAAGCCGTCGAAGAATTCATCTGCAGTTCGGAAATGGCCTTCCGCACACTTCTCAAAGAGTATGTCTATACCTTGGCTTCCGGCGGCCCCTTTTCTTCTTCTTCTTTTTTTTTTTTTTTTGACACCTCTGCTAACTCGATAGATTCCACGACCATCAAATGGTTGTCAGTCGCAAGGACGCCTTTGGTACAGAGATGCTCAGCCTTCCGTTCCGACGTGACGAGCTCGAGGCTCTTCTTGAAGACCTGGCGTCATGAGACATATTTCCAGTCTCGACGTTGTTTTCATTTATATTTGTTTTATTTGTTTTCGTTTTATTTGTTCTTGTCCTGCAATAGCATATAGAGTTTCAAGGTGTAGCGTCACATAAAAGGTACAAGGCATGCAGCATATTTCAAATACATTTTTGTCTATCGGGTAGGTAGAGGGGGTTGGGTATAAACTACGTGGACAACTATAAAACGCCAGACACCGGAATGAAGATATCATATGGACATCCAATGCGAAGAACAAAACAAAAAAAAACCTCTGCAAGATTCATAATCACAGCTCCAGACTCTTGACACAGGTCCAGAGAATGACGGGCACAACCACATTGTCGTTTCCGCCCGTCAAAACAGCCTCCGTCATGCTTGCCATGGTCGCACACAGAGCCGCACGCGGAGCCACGCTCTGCATGGTCTCAGCGCGGATCCATGCAACCGCGCGATCGAGAGAGCCGCTCTTTTGGTCGATGAGGGCCGCCGCTGCTGCCGCTGCCGGTGACTCGCCGGTGACGGCCCAGCCGCCGATCCGGAGCCACAGGCGTGCACCCAAGAGCCCGGCAAAGACTGCAGCAGCAAAAGCAATGCTACCCTCGAAGCTCTTGCCACCGCCCCAGGCCCATTTATGACGGCCCCAACGGCGACCAATCAATGAAGCGGCCGCATCGCCGAGACCGACACAGACGATGCCTGCAACCATGCTGACATCCCGCGTAGGGACTTGCCAGCCAGAGGTGCACGCCGACTCCTCCAGTGTTCTCGGCAGGGCTGCCAGAGAAAGCCATAGTGGGATGGCACAGCCGATGAGCAGGAAAATGTGTGATACGACAACGGGTCCGCGCAGATCGCGGCCGTCGACGTAGGGAGTCAAAAAGGTAGCAATAGGCCGCGACAGAGGCGGCAGCTGGCTGGCGCGCAGGAGATCGAGCAGCAGGAAGACGGCCAGCACAAGGCCGAGAGCAAGTGCCGCATATGCCGGGTCGACAAATGTGGCGGGCAGAAGCATGGCCACCATGGTAAAGTGAAAGACTTTGCGGCGGGTGTCTACCTCGTAGACGGGCGACAGGGTGAGAACGACAGCGAGGCCGACGGCAATGACCAAGGCCCAGTAGCCAAAGAGCAGGAGGCGCGTCGTGGCGGCGCCGAGCCAGGCCTGGCGAACATGCTCGACCCAGCCAGAGGTGCAGTGCGCACAGGCCGCCTCGGATGCCGAGGTCAATGTGGTGGTCAATGTGGTGGTCCTCGGGGGTAGGCAAACCCAATACTCGAGATTCGCCTTGACGACCTCCAGGCGGACGCGGTCGTCATCCCCAAGCAGGTAGCCAAGAGCCCAGCCAAACGGTTCCTGGCCACCGAGGGCATAGGCCCCAACGTACGGCCGCACCACACCAAAGATGGCGACGGCAATACTAGCATAGAGCAGTGCCGCATAGAGTTGACGACGACGAACCGCTTGCGCGTGCGTGAGAGAAAATAGAGCGCGGACAGTCGGAGATGTAGCGCGCTTCCGTCGGCCCGATGGAGTATGCGTCTGATGTGGCTGGCGGTGTTTCTTCTTTTCGTCCGAGATCTCGTACGAACGTAGTATCTGCTCATCATCTTCCGAGTCGCCATCCGATGCTAGTCGGCGATCATCACTATCGACGTCGGCGCCCGGACCATACATGGCGTGAAGTCTAGCTCGACGCAGGGCCTGCAGCTCGTTCCATACCGCGCGACACACGGCCGATACAGACCAGGAAGAGGCCAAGGTTGCAGCTAAGGCGTCCTTTTCGTCACGGTGGAACCGCCAGCGAGGGATACGTGCCAGCAGGATGCCACCACGAACAAAGCGAGTACCAAGAACGAGGAGACTGACACCGCCGGCCCACAGCAATGCCTGCAGGACGACGGCTTGGGGCGAGGCGGCCAGGACCAAGAGGTTGATGAGGGCGATGGAGAGTAGCTGCACTTCTGCAGGCAGCAGGCTGGTTGTGGTCAGGTCATGAAGCAGCCAGACGAGGGTCTGGTGCAGAGGGTAGAGGAGGGCAGCCTTGTCGGGGGAGAACAGGAGGTCGGCAAAGGGCGTGCTGTCAGCGGGAGGCGCAAGGGTAGGCCACCATGTAGCAGACACAGTCATCGGAGGGATGCAGGAGAGGGTCCAGTGCACAGCATCGTAAAGCTCGGTCGACGAGGACAGGGGGATGAGCTGTTTGGGCAGCGCGCAGATGCAGAGGACGAGGTTGAGCAGCGGTGCAGCTGGAAGAGTCGGGGTGGCCAAAAGGAGAGAGACAAGGACAGGCACCGAGGGCGGGTAGAGAAGCGGTGCCGGGTCAAAGGCAGAGGGGAGACGAATACGGTGGATGCCGATGGTGGCAGCAAGGCGCACTGGGTAAAGGACGAGCAACAGTCCCACGACGCCGGCCGCGGATCGTAGTGCCAGCCGCCATTGTGGCAGAAGCGCTCGAGCTTCCGGGTTGGATACAACAAGCCCGCCCAGAGCAGCAAGCAGTGCCAGCTCTGCCGTGCGTCTCAATACTTCACGGCGCCGCCGTCGACGGTCGCGGTCGGCCACACCAGCATAGCCATGTTGGGCAGTCTCGGCAGCAGCCGGTCCTGAAGACCGTCGTCCCTTTCCGGGGGAGCTGCTGGGCGTCTGGGTCCTGTCATCGCCCATGTCGCCGCCATCTGCCTCTCTCCGCCTCCGGAATGCCACGGGCGTCGTTCGTCGGGGTGTTGGCGCCGTCAATGGTGTCGATGTCCCCGAGAGCACCTCGTCCATGCCGCGGAGGCCCTTGTGTGGTTTCAATCGGGGGGCAGGCAGACCCTTGAGAAAGTGCTCGTCGTCTGCCTCAGTGCCGCTGTCGCTGGACAGCATCGGTGTCTGTGCCCGCGACATGACGGGAGACCGTTTCGGGTAAGGGTGTGGTGATCGCGAGAGGATACGAAGTGCTGCCGCGGGAGACGGCTGTTGCATCTTGCTGTTGTCGCGGTCGGAGGCCATATCGTCGTTGCCTGACGATCCATGCGAGCCAGTTCCAGTATCAGCTACGGCATCGTGGTCGGTATCCCTGCCGTGCGGTAGGTCGTCGTCGTTCATGTCGTCGGCCTACTCACTGATTTTTCCACATGGCTCAACAAAAAAGTCCAGAGGAAAGAGAGCCAAACTCACGCAGCGCGCGGCGCAGCTACTCTTGCTTTGCAGTGCTCGGGCAAACGATGGAACACGTCTTTTCGGGGGTAAACGACAGTCGGTTGTTCGTGTTCGTCCTTCTCGTCGTCTCGTTTGTGCACTGCTACCGCGGTGCCCTGTTGCTGGTGAAAGGGAGCCGAGGCCAGCTTGTCGTTCCCGCCCTGGTTGTTTGGAAACCTTCCTCTTTTGCCGTTCTACAAGCAGCGTGTAATTTTCACGTGATATTCCACTTTTAGTGGACAGGCCCCGAACTACAGGCTACCGCGGAGCTACAGCAGCGGGAGCTTCCAAGTAAACTCTATCCAGACCTACCTCCTGCCATCACTGATAATCCTTTCGAGAATTGACCTCAATCCATGCTCATATACTAGGTACGAAGGTATATAGGGAACAAACAGCTCCAATGTTATGCTATCCACCAGTCGTATACACCTAAAACTTCTTTTCGTTCTGGTTACCTAGGCGGTACCTGACCATTGCAATATAGACCTGCTTTGATAGGCTTGGGTTCTTTACTTTCGTTTTACAGAACCAAGATTCCATAGGTACCTACCTCACAAAACCAGAAAAAACGTTCACGATAATCAAAACATGGAAGAAAAGATTTAAAGAAAGTACAACAAAAGAGTGATAAAAGGCCTGTTTTCCCTACCACGAATAAAAATAACGCTGGTTGTTTTTTGTCCCCCGTTCGCCGTCAAAGAAAAAGTTTTACACAAGCAAAAATGCCACCAAAAGACAAAATAAACGCCGCTGACCATCCTCCTTTGCATACAGACAAAAAAAAAAGGCAATCATAACTCCATCCCGATATGCTTGGCTTAAAAAAATGAAAGCAAGAAAAGATCGAAATCAAAAAAAAAGGCGAAGAATAGGTCAAGCGTTGTTTGACCGACCGATAACATACGAATCTGATCGCGTAGAGCCGCAAAACGGCAAAAGTGTGCCTGGATGGCAATATCGTCGAGACAGAATGATTGGTCGGTCGATCTCGTCCTCCAGCCTCCCGCCCTTCTCATTGGTAAAGAGATAGGCTCAGAAAGCATATCGCATGGAGATATCCAAGGTAAACAGGTGCAGGGCTGCCATGCTCTCCATGATGTTCTTGTCTTTCCAAAAAAAGAAAACAAAAGAATGACGCCGTCTTGCTCTGGCACTTGAAATCTGGCGTTCTTCGCCCCCTCCATTACTCCATCGCCTGATTACCACGCTCGATGCTGCCGCAGAGATGATGAAAGAGACCTGGAACTTCCTCCTGCAAAAATAAAAAAAAGAGAGAAAAAAAGGCAAAGAACGAATCAGTAAACAGCCCAGAGGCGCCAAATATTTATATAATCCCCTTCTCTTTCTCTTCCCCATGGTGCGTGGTGGAAAAAAAATCCAAGGCAGGAGTGCGTTGCTTGTGCCACATCACTTTCTCCAGCCAACATTCCAAATCACATAGGCGATATCTCTGGCTGTGTTGACCGTATCAAGGACGCGGCTAACAATGCCACCACCCCCGTCTGCGGCTGGCTCACCTTCTTCATAGGGCATAAACATCCCCGAGGCCGTTCTGCGCATTCCCGCGGGCTCTGCGGAAAGACTGCTGGTGGATGTCGTGCGCTTGAGGCCACCGCCACCGCTACTGGAGGAAGAGCCAAGACCAGATGAGCCAAAGCTGCTGCTTCCGGCAATGCCGATACTGCTCGACGATCTGACGAGGCCGCCACCACCGCCACGGTTCCGGCTGGAACCGCCCATGGACATGCCAAACCCGGCATCGCTGCCATCGCTGTCGTCGCTGTCCCCATCGTCATCACTGGCGTCTTCATCGTTGGAATGGTCCTGGTCGTCTTGCTGGAACACAACCTGTCCTTCTTCACCGTCTTGGCCGTCGTTGTTGATTTCATCGTTGTCTTCGTTTTCATCATCGTCGTCGTCGTCGTCGTCGTCATCGGCTGCAAAGAACATCCGACGAGACGCCTTCGACGGGCGAAGTGTTTCAGAAGATGATGACGGTGACATGACGGGACTCCGGAAGCTGTGCTTCATGGCTGAACCGGCTGAGCCATCGGAAGATTCCGGTGTATCATCATCACGATACTTGAGCCTCGTTGACGGAAGCATGGCAATCGTTTTGCCTTCAGGAATAGGCGCCATGCTGTCACGGCGCCTGGCCACATTTCTGTGCTTCGAAACAGTCCGTTTCATCATGATGGCGCCGTCATCCGAGTCACTGTCGTAGCCATAAGTGGAACGCACATAGCGGTCGTCACCGTCCGAGTCGCCCTCGTAATCGCCCTTCACGTCGACAGCGATGCACTGCTCGACTTGCTCGTTGAAGTGGATATGTCTCCGCTCGGAAGAGGGCGACACAATGCCCGAGGACGATGTCGAATGAGCCATGCTAGGCGTGGCGGTGCTGTTGTAACTGTGAGACGCAAGCGCAAAGGCCATGTAGTCGGTCGGCGTGCGCTCCAGGCGCGGGCGGGACCGCGACGAGCGGCGATGACGGGCTGCCGGATCCTTTTGTTGTGCCTGCACGGAGGCGGCGGCCTGCTTGAGAAGTGACGAAGCAGAGAGGGAGCGCTGAAGCATGAGCTCCGACATGCTCCGCTTCTTGAGGATCGGCTTCTTGTTGCTGGCAATAAACGAGTTGGACTTTGTCAACTCGACACTGTTGGTGGTCTGCCCGGGTGCAAGTGCATCAGGACCGGTCTGCAACGGGCCGTACAGCCATGTAACGTCGCAATCCTTGAGCCTGGTTATACGTTAGTTCCATACATATCCTGTCTAGAGAACGGAGAGGAGAAAGATGACCAAACCGACATACCAATTTAGTGTTTCAGGGGAAACGGTCTTGAGCTTGTTTTTTGACTTGATCCAAGTTCTCCATGACGCATTTTCAAGACGGGCCGAGTTACTGTAGTCACCCCGGCGGGAAACAACGTACTTCCACGACTCCCAGATGTCTTCTTCCTTCCAGTTGTGAGATAGGTAGTCGACGTGGCGAGACGGGAGTGAGCGGACCGCCGTGTCATCTTCGGCGGCAATCTCAAAGGCATCGTCAAAGTCTGATGAATTTGTGCGCGACGGGCCGCCAGACGAGATGGTGTTGGTCTCGTTGGTAGACTCGGTAGAGGAGGATGTGAAGTTGTGCACACCATCGTACATGTCGCCATCCAGATCATTGTGTGGATGTTGCGCAGACTGTGGCGCCACTGCCAGAACTGCGTGTGCAGTGCTGGGAGATGAGTGAGGAGATGAATCAGACGAAGTCTCGGACGAGTCGGAAAATACTGGCATCTGCTTATATTGTTCCGCCGATGGCGATGGCTGCGATGAGTGCCGTTGTATCCGCTGCTCCTCTTCAAGCTCGGCCGTTTCTGGTGCAGCCTGGCGTACTTGCATTTGCTGCTGTTGCCGCTGCTGCTGGAACTGTTGATGTTGAATGTGATATGTCTCGGCTATTCTTGAAGACGACGCTGACTGATGAAAAACCGTCTGCGACGAAGAGAATTTGGGCTGCGAATGCGAGCGGCGCAGCCCAGGAGCGAAGCGAGTACCTTCGTCGGATGTGAGGACGACAGCCATCGTGAAGGTAGAAGGCTACGTAAAGCTAAAGACGGAAACTCGGAGTAGGCGTAGGAATAAAGAAGGATCGGTAGTCGGCTGTGAAACACGATCCAAAAGGAGCAGGGGGGAGAAAACTTGCTCAGGCTGGACAAGATGCGGGATGGTAAACAAAAAAAAGCACCGCTTGGTGGTCGTCACAGGGCGATCTGTGTCCGTCTTTTGTAGGATAAATTGCTGCCGTTGTTTGCCCAGGAGAAGAGTGAGGAGGATAAGCGGTCGGCTAGAACAGGTGGCGCCGGTTTGTTGTTTACTGCGATATATAGACGTCCATCATGATGGCAGATATACTGGAACTGAAAATGTGCAGGTTGTTGGTGAGAAGGCTCGAGTGCCTGTGAACGAGAGAGTGCCGCAGAGGCGTGAAGCAAACACGAGGCTGCGAGGGCAGCTCGGAAAGCTAGGCAAGGCGCAAATTGCTGTTCATTCCTGTTAGAAATGCCGATCGAACCCAAGCAGAATGGGGGAAGCTGGCGAACAAATAGATAAATGAAATAAGAAAAGGGGGGAACGTTGAAGATGAAGACGACGGAAGAGAAAGGATCAAATGGGAGCGAAGCAGGGGGGAAGGATCAAGTTAAAGTGAGGCCGGGGAAGGACGAGGGGGGCCAGGAATAGGAAATTCGGGAAAGGTTCGAGAACATGGGCCAGTATGGAATAGTCCCGGCTCATTGGACTCGGTGGAGGAATAAATTTTCGGGGGGTGTGCGAAAAGCGATAGTAAGAAAAGAGTGGTACGGTACCAAGAAGGTACTGTTCCGGGATGGTAGTAATGGGCGTGTGTGGGTGTGGGAGGCTGCCGCGTGGGTGTGATTTTGGGGTGGGTGAAGGGGGGCGTGTGGGAGGCACGAGAGGCACAGAGGGGTGGAGTGTGCATAGCACGAACTGCAGGAAAGATGGGGGGACGATAGAACAAGATAAAATCAAAAGCGGCAAAAAAAAAGGCAGATAAACGTGACAGTGACAAAAAGAGTGCACGAGTCGGGAGGAGTGATAACGAGAAAAGACGAGGACTTGACATGGGCGATAGTCGAGGTGGAGAAGATGCGGGCAAAGGGCCTGGCCGGTGATGAGGCAAGGGAGTCGGGACAGTGTGAAAGAGTATGAAGGAAAAGGCCGAGACGCAAGTACAAAGGGCACCAAAGGAAGAACGTACAAGGGTGGAAATAATAGATGCTGGATGAACGGAAAACGCCTGATCACGCCAGGAACAGCAGCTCTGTCGCACAAGGGGATTGGAGTGGTGGATGAACACGATGTAGCCGGGCGAAGCCGTCAACGGAAATGTCGTTGGGACAAGGGTGTAAAACGTGAGCGCGCTGGCGAGAAAATTTGGTTGCCGGCAACAGTCGAGGATCCCGGAATTTGTGTCTCTTTTTTTCGTTTTTTTATTCCCTTTTTTTCGACGCGTTGCGACTCTGTCTTTTTAGTCGGTCAGCAAAACGGTTGCCGCAAATGGGCGTCGACGCGGTGCCGGGCAGTGGGGGATGTCGACAGGGGAAAGTGTGGCAGGGAAGATAGACGCAAAGGGGAGTTGACGATGAAGATGCACAAACAGCCGGCTGCGCAAAGGAGAAAAAAATTGAAACCGACAAAAAAAAGAACGGGAAGGTTAGATGGAAAAAAGATACATAGGTACCTACCTCAAGTAGCAGTGGCGTTGCGCCTTTCGATTTTGGCGCTGCGCTTGATAGATACGAAAAAGAAATGAATGCGCCAGCGGCCGGCGGGCGCTGCGCAATGAAAAAAGAAGGAAGGGGGAGAAAAAAGGTAATTGTCAGCTAGACGGGCTGCATGGGGGGAGGGGTGCGCGGCCTGCAGTGGGTTTGATAGAATCGAAGCCGGGGCAATGGGTACGATATGTGGTTACAGTGGAGAAATGTGAGAGAAGAGAGGAGAAGTGAAGAGAGGAGTAAAAAAGAGAGAGAGAAAAAATGAAAACGAAAAGAGGGGAGTGAGGGGGCAGGGAAAAGAGAAGGGAAAGGTGAGAAGCTTTCCGTACGAGGAAGCAACGTAATAAAGAGGACGAAAGAGGAAGGCACGATGCTCACAGCCGAATGCCACGAGTCGAGGAAAGAAGGGCAAGCAACGCTGTTGGTATTAATTTTTTTTTTTTAAAAAAAAAAAAAAGCAGGATAAAAAACAGAGGGCCCAGCAGCGATCCAGGTGACCCCAAGGTGGAGTCGCTGCTTCCCGTGGCGACAACAGGGGAATGCGTGGTCTTGCTGTTCTGGGTAATGTAGGACGCTCCCTTGCTACCTACTTTACAGCGCCTTTGGAAACCGCGACAAAGACATGCACAGTGTTTGTGTGGCTAAAATGTGCGGCCACGTACATGCATCTTACATTGAGGCAGCCGTCGCAGCGATCACGGGTACAATACGGGGCGATGCAGCGCGCTACGGGGCATTACAAGGCTCGCCAACGAGACGGCACGAGGCGCTATTATACATGTATCTTGCAAGAGTATGAGCACATGGCGCGCTGCCTACTAACTAACCAACGAGTAAAAAGAGGCCATTTGGGCGGCGGCGGAACAGTACAGCCCTCGAAAATTCGCACGTTACTCGTAGAATGCAGCACATGACCTCAATGCGAAACCAGAAAAAAGCGAACATTTCGCCAGAGCCTGGCTTTTCAGTGGGCCTGTTCCTCATTCTCCCACTGTCTGCCGGGAGTCTTTTGCGTCTTGTGGTTTGTCGCCTTGCCCTTTGCGGCCCTTTTTTCGCCTTGTTCTCCTCTTTGCCGTCGGGGTCAAGAGGATTAATGAGGAGATGGCAAACCCACACACACCAAAAAAAAAAAAAAAAAAAAAAAAAAAAG